>JXCR01131594.1:3228-28775 GCA_002079205.1 Phalaenopsis hybrid cultivar
ACTTTCTGGTTGTATCTACCATTATCTTATTCCATTTTCATTCTAGTTTGGTCCCACATCGGATAAATTTCGAATTTGTTCATTATAATACTGCATATTCTCATTGCTTGAAGACAATTGGCTCCTAGGATAGGTGGATAAGTTAAACTAATGATTTCATATTCATTTGTTTTATTTTTGTTTTTTGCACCATATGTTTATCTTCTATTTTCAAATATCTATAGTTTTTTATTATAAGAATGGTCAATATATTTTTGTAATAATCTTTTATATGTTATTTTCATTCTATAGATGCTGTCAACTTTTCTGTTGTCTTCATCATTAAAGGTTGTTGTTTATAACAATGATATTTTAAACATACATAAAGTCCTTAAACATACATAAAGTCCTTAATATCATATTCAATGATCAAAAGTTTTGATTCATCCACATCAAAAAAAAAATCTTTTTTTATTATTTTTAGAAAGTTTTTTCTATTAATATTTTTTTCTATGTTGGATAGTAATGCTTCAAATGAACATAAAGGAACTACCCACTTTTAAAATTTGATTAACATAAAAGAGGTTTTTTTATTCCACAATATAGAAGACCTTCATGCTGAAAAACTTAAACTTGAATCTTATTTGATTTATAACTCAATACTTATATTAGATGACAAATAATTTAGAAGCTTTAGTTGGAAGTGTAGTTCAATTTGATAAAACACAAACTAGAGGTTTTCAAACTTCCACATGTATAGTGGTGTAAAATAGAGAATTTTCTTTCATTTAAAAGTCAAAGAAAGTAAGAGAATCACTACACTTACAATGAAATATAATCCTATTTATGCTGGAATTTAATTTATTTTATTTTGGCCTTTCATAAAAATGACATAAAATAACTCAAACTCTATCTATAATAAGTTAGTAAATTATTGAGAGCCTCAAAAGCCTAATTATATTCAATCATTAATTTATTATTGATTTAAATAAACATAAAACTTTTAGAATCTAGAATACATAGAAAGTATAACCAGCATTAATATTTAGGTTGAAATTAAAAATTTCCAATAACTAGTCACATAAATCACAAGCATCAATTTATATTATAAAATTATATAAGAGCTAAATATTCATTGTCTTCACGAAATAATATCGCTAAAAAATTTAGTTTTTTAATATCTTTATTATAGGATTAAAAAAGCTTTATTATATTTTTCTTAATAGAGTTAAGTATTTGGCGAATACCCCTTACTCCTCTTTTTTTTTTGTAACACCACATATGAAGTCGTTCATTAAATTTTAAATAAGATTAAGCTAATTTTCCCTACCCTTATACATCATTTGTAATATGTTTTGCTTTATTTTAAAACCTTTGTCTTGAGAATATATTGCCATTAAAATTAGTCGTTCTAAGCATAACGTTGTTGAATACCCTCGAGATGATTAACAAGTTGCAAGATTGTTGAGCGATAGGAGGCAAAAAACTCATACCTTTTATGGTAGATTTCATATGGTTAGAACAATCATTTGGAGCTATATTTCTTGTTGGTTCAGAGTAATTATTATTTCAAAGAGCTTAAAGGAAAAAAAATTCTTCCATCATTAATAATTTTCTATATCATAATGAAGATGAAAAGAAGATTCATATTTTCTAGTGTACCATTTCTAGACCCAATTATTGTGGTGGTCTGTGCCTTCCTAACCTTGATGTCATCATCCTTATGTCTAAAGCAAAAAACATTTGGAGGCACTGTATTTCTTTCTCCCTACTCTCGTTTTTTCATCTTATACTTTATAGCATAAAGTTAAACATAATTGCTATAGCTTTTGGAGAACACTTATTTGTATGGACAATAGCATAAGGAATAATCTTTCCTTTTATATTAATCACCCTAACAACCTTGGATGTTGCCCACTTGTGATTTGGTTACTAAATATTGCATTTATCTCGTACAAGGTATACTTATCAAAGAGAATAACAATATTGGTTTATGGAAGATAATTTATTTTTTTCCAAGTGACTTGTTAAGATTTATCAAAAGTCAAATTGGTGCAATTTGGTTTGATTCAAAGGTTACTCCTTTATATATGATGTTACTACTCAGAAGATTCTGATTTATGGATAGAAAAATGTAGATGTTCTTAATTTTAGAGGAATGTATCTTGCATGAGACACATACACACTTAGTTTTTTAATGCTCAATATATTTTTTTCTTATCAAATAGTGCATTCCTAATTGTAATTTCTTTCATCTCGGATGTAATTTGGTTCAAGCACTTTAGCATGCAAAAACTTTAAATTGTGAAGTGATTATGAAGTTTTTTTTTTCATTCTTACAGTTCAAGTCTTTGTTCCTTTTCTCTGGCTTGAAAGGAATGTTAGGGTATTTAATAATAATTTCACGCTTAATCATATTCTTCTTATCGGACAAAAGTGTAAAAAGGGAAAACTTAAAAGGTGATATTTCTTCTATTATTTGTAATTTATACTTTAAATAATCATTGTTTGTGATATTTGTTGGCTAGTACTTACTGTTATAATTCGTTTTACTTGTTACATCTTCAAAAACATATTATTATATAATGATTTTCACTGTTTGAGGATTTCAGCCTCAAGAAGGCTTTAAAGGATATCATTGAAACTGGCGGTCTGTATGTTGAGTTGTGTATCTGCATGTTTATAGCTCTTTGCTTTCATTTTTTTATAGTTTCATCTTTGTAATATATTTATACTATATAAATTCACCTTTATCTTGGGATTTAAGAGCAAATATTTCCTTCCTTTCTTTTCTCTTTGTTGTGCCTTTTCTATGCTCTCATTTAACTTAAACAGATACTATATTTTCCTTCCTTTTTTATGCTCTTGGTATACGTGCATATACTATACCTGCTCTAGATTGCCCTCCCGAATACTAGGTTTTGATTGTACATTCTGATATGCCCCTTGTTAAATTTTTATTATGATTTATGGTGCAATGTTTTTACTAGATCAAAGCTTTTATGCAACTTTAGTTTTGCATCAAAAAATTGTCAACATATTCTAAACATATTTTATTTTATATATTTATATTGTGTGGAATATTTTTGCTACTAAGGAGAAAACTAATATTTTTATTATAAAAGTTATGTTTGATTATTGTGCATATATTTTCTTTTTTTCTAGAGAAATGATGATATCCAACCATCTAGTAGCTCAAACAACTATTTAGAACATTTAGATTATTCATTCTATTCTTACTGATTTTATTATTGGACATTATGCACTCCTCTTTTTTATTGTTTTATGGTGATTGTCTTCCTCTACTGTTAAGAAACATTTTTCTCAAGTCATAGATAGATACTTTAGCAAATTTTCTTGTTATGTGGAGTATTATTCCACTCCTTTTAAATCTATGTTGTAGCTGTTACTCCAATCTCCATTTTCTAGGTAGCTTAGGATGGGGTTCATTCTCTACGCATCGAAAGACATAGACCTCTTAGCTTTATTGTGTTACATTTTTTCTACTCATTTATTTTCTTACATTTATAGCCCTACTATATGTTTTTGTTCTCACCTCTTTACAAATTCACATGCATCAATTTTACGTGATTTCAACTACCTTTTATCAAACATTTTATATGTCATTTTTTCTTATTTAACTTGATTTTATGCTTGTGAATGGTTCTTTATGCTATTTTGCAGGTTATAGATGTCAACAAAATAAATAGAGCCAAAACGTGCAAAATAGTGTTGTTAGCCCAACTTATGGACAAGATTGTATACTTCTTTGCTTGAGCAGCAGGCTTTTAGTGAGAGGCTACCATTTCAAATATTCGGGTGGAGTTATCATCCTTTTATGCCAAAATGGAGACTCTGGGTGAATTGACAAAAGTTCAGACATCTACTTCGAATTTCAGTGTCTGGACGAAAGAGGAGAAGATAGAAAAATTTAAAGTTAGTGGGCACGAGTTGTATATGAGTTTGATGAGTCATGGTCTAGCCTAGTCCATGGTGGTGAATGACTTCGCTATAAAATTCCTTTTACTATGAATGAAATTTCTAACTTTGCCTACTTTTAAAAATTATTAATGATCATCCATCCTCAATTCTCGCATCAATGTGATATATTTCCAAAGTACATGTATGGCGTCGAGGTGTTTTAGCTTCCTTGAGTACCCTATATATAGGCTGAGAGAAGAGGCAGTAAAAACCTTTTCTTTTTCATTTTTATTACCCTCGGTTTGGTATTTCCCAGAGCTTAATGGCTTCCAAGTATTCTCTCTAAATGCTTGGTTTGGTGAGGTTGAATGAGAGATCTATCCTAACAAAATTTGACATTGAGCTTTTGGCTAACAGTTGTGTGTACAACACAAGTTTCGCTCTCCATCAAGTGGATGTGGATGTTTGCGCCGCTAAATACTTGGGCGACAGCCTGATCTTTTATCGGGATCAATTTTGCTTCTGTAGAGTTCAAAAATTCGGTTAATCTTTATCCACTAAGGACTTATACCAACCCACATTAAGGTGAACTCTAATCCAACAGTAATGACTTACATTCTTACTTACGCCAAATGGAGGTCTCATGATCCTGGGAGTTATTCACCTATATGCTTTTCTTTAAGGTTGAACTGGACGGGTACATTGGGTTTGAAACCACTCGAAAGTTTCATATGATAAATCTGAAAAATTTGGTAAATGATTTGAAACTATTATTCTTGAGAGATAATTGTGATGCCTAGGGCATCTCGACTAGGGTGACTGGTGGCCCTTATAAGAAGAAAAAGGAGGTTTCACAATAAATTAATTCTTTAGAGTCATTCATCATTGGTAATTAGTTGTCAGTAAAAAGGTGGTACATCGGGGGACCTTATTCACTCAGTCTCAAAAACTTCAGTGCTTATTAAAAATTAAATTTCCGGTGAATTGATTTTAATCAAATGTAAACCTATCCAACAAGTTTAGGTGGTTCGACCTAATAAATCCCTTTGAATTTGAAGTCAGCCGAATATGCTTCGACCATCACAGATATCTTATGGTTGGCTGCCAAGTGTGAGGCGAAGGCTAGAAGATACCATGAGCGAGCAGAATTGACAACAATGGGGAGACTGAGGCTGAGGTCAATCTGAAGGATGCTAGTATAGAAGTGGAGATAGCGTCAGAGATCCATAGTCCAGGAGTAAAATACTAATTTAATAGAGTAGATATCCATCATGAAAACGGTTGACGAAATCTTTGACACTCAGGTTGATATTTGGAAGAAGGAAAAAGGATTGTGATTGATTAATTGGTCTGAGTGGGGATGGCCGACCCTCAAGTATTCCAACATTAATTAATTTTATAAAGTTTTTTTATGCTCTGTCTATGTTTGAAAAATGAGGTGAATTCGAAGGCAATAATGTGGTAGACAGAAGTTCATCTAACATTTTGCCAGAAGATCCTAAGACTTGAATTCACATTTCTTTTTTTTATTCAATATGATATATACAATAATTTTGTAATGGATAATTATTTAAATGAAATATGACCTTTCTGACATTTTTGTCAATCATGCTTTGATTTATTTTCATCATTGATAGGCCTTTAACACCAGAGATTTGAAAAAAATTCTGCATAGCCAAACACCATGTTTTTGGTTAGACATCATTTCTTAGATGGAGTTAATTTTTACTTGAGTGGACCCAAAAATATATTTATTTGACCTATGCCTCATGGGGTAATTGATTTTAATTCCTCTATAGGAGCTCTTTTGGCCCCCCTTGTGGGGCTTCATTGCTACAAGACTAGTGACCACCTCAGAGAATTAACAAAGGACTTAGAAAAAAATCCAAGCCTGAGTTTATGAATGAGCACCAGGATGCTTCATGATGTCATTCGTCGTGACCTAGTGTCAGAACGCTTTTTCTGGTTGCTTTTTATTTTTTTGTGAGCAAGCATCAGTATGTTTTTTTTTTGTCATTCTTTATGGATATCCTAGTTATCTAAGTCTCACTATAATGAAAGGTTCTTCAATCTTTCGGTTCCTCAAGCATTGCTTCAAGTCTGGGAATTAAAACATCATAATCATTTTTTCATAGCAAATCAAAACAAAAAATTTTCAAAATAAAGTAAGATTTTCTTTATAAAATGGAGAAACAAAGTAATTTCTTTAAGGAAAAAACTTCTTAAGATCATCTCCGCTCCACATTTAGTGAACCTTTTTCCCTTTACAGGTTTTAGCTTGTAAGCTTCCATGCCCCATAGCAACTTGTTGGTTGATGATGAAGGGACCAATCCAAGTCTGATCAAGTATGTCAACAAAAATTCCCCGTGCGGCTGGGTCGACTTTTTTTAGGACTAGGTCTTCGATAGGGAACTTATTTTCTTAAACATTTTTATTGCTTTATCAGAAAGTCCTTCTTTTGATTTCTTCCTATCAGAGCACTGCATTTGTTCAAACTTCTTCTAGGAGATTGATGGAGAAAAAAATTCCTTCACTTTTTATGGTGTACTAGTCAATAAGCTCCTCTTCATTGAAAGATGTTGCAGTGACAACGCTATGGCTATAGTGATTGTACTAGACCAGTAACATTACTTCCATCTCATGAGAAAGCATGTAAGATGTTTGTATGGTTGTTGATGATGGAGTGATTTAAGAATGTTTATAGAACGGACAAGAACAAACTCATTTAGAATGCTAATAAAATGGACAAGAGCAAATACACCCTATTGTCTTTAGCTACCTTGATCTTCTTTATTAAAAAGTTTAGGAAGATCTTGTTTGTAGCCTCTGCTTGCCCATTTGTTCGAGGGTGATGCACTTGTCTGCTGATCTGAGGGTTATGCAATGACAAGAATTTGAGGTTGATCCCTTAAATTTGACTAAAATACTTTACCCTCTAGTCAGCACTTTGGGTTTCATTGTTAGTGATGAGTATCAGAGGCAAGTCGTACTAATAAATAATATCTATCCACATGAAATTATGGATGAACTTCACAATAATTTGGATGAGAGGTTTTTCTTCTATCGATATGAAAAAATAGTCTATGGTGATCAAAAGGAACTTTTTTCGCCCCTTCAAGGGAGTACATGGTCCCATGATGTCAAGCTATCAAATAGTGAAAAGCTAGAGACTAACAATTAATTGCATTTATTGTGATGGTTGATGCTGTAATGAAGCGTGTTTCTGACACTACTTGTACATTTGAGAAAATTTATTTGCATTTTTTATGAGAGTTGGCTAAAAATAACATTGCCTCTGGATACGATGAGCTGAAGTGTTTATACAAGAGTGATTTTAACACTTGTCCCTTGAGGATTTTTTCCACCACATTGTTTTCAAACCTCACAAATAATGAAGTGGTTGACCTTCATAAAAGTGTGTCCCTGAGGAGGAGGTATTGAGTGGCTTTGAGCATGAACCTATGAGGATTTGTGATCTCCTCAAGGATTTATTTTATCTTTAGGTGGTGGATGGAGGGAACTATCCAACTTTTCACAACCTCAACTTCTATGTCCATTGCCTCTTTCTCTTCAATGCTCGATCAAAAAAGCCTTTGTAGTCTCTTCTCTCCGAAGCATATGTTCCTTGAGAGAAGGGCAACCTCTTGGTTTTCTTCCAGTCAAACTTGTTTAATTTGGAAGCTTGTAAATTTTCCTATCTCTGTTTTTTCCATGTTCAAATACTGACCATCATTTTATCTCTGGTCTTGAATTCTCCATTAAATTGTTTGATTACATGTTGAGAATCTAATCAAACCAACAGATGTTAGATGCCTATCTTGTTGTAGATGTAATCTAACTATCAGAGCTTCATACTGCACTTAATTATTTATAACCTCATAGTCCAGGGCAATCAAATGGTAGATGTACTCCCAAGTCGGACTGCATAGATGCATCTTAATCTCACATTTACTTAGCTTGAGGCTCCATAAACATACAAGATCCTAGCTGTTTATCTGATTCAGTCCCTTCATTTGATTCATTTGATTTGGAGAAATCAGCCAAAAATTCAGCCACAACCTGAGTCTTGATCCCAAACCAAGAAATGTAACTGATGTCATACTAGTTATGTTTCATAGCCTTTCTTAAGTGTCAAAAGGAGTGTTACAGACAAGTGATTATAAACTTGTGCAGATGCTCAGTAATCACTCTAAACAGGTGTATTTGAAAATAGAGCTGGAGTCTACGAGCATGGACAATTAAAGTAAGAGTTAGCTTTTCCATAATTAGGTACCTGACTTCAGGTTTTCTGAGAACTTGAATGGAGTAGTATACATGGAATTTATTCCCTATCTCTTTTCGAGCTAGGACCAAATTGATGGCCTCTGGTCCGAATCCCAAATACAATAAGAGTTCTTCCTTCGGCTTTGGGCTCTGCAAGAGTGGAGGTGAGACTAGCGACTGCTTTAGGCCTTAGATGGCTTGCTCGCATTCAGTCAAACACTCGAATAAGTTCAATTTTTCTTAGCACTTGGAATAAGGCTGAGAACTTATCATCATATTTGGAAATGAATCAGCTAAGCGTCGTTATTTGACCAGTTAAATTCTGTAACTCCTTGGTATTCTAGAGAGAAAAAATATCTAGAAGTGCGATTACTTTCTTAGGATTAGCTTTTATACCTTAGAGTGTCAGAGGATATCTTAATTTCATATTATATTTCATCAACGCTTGGAAAGTTTATTTTAAGTCACTTGTATGTTGTTCGGCTGAGATGTTTTAAACTAGAACATCATCAATATAGACCTCAATATTTCTTTATTATTGTTTAGAAAAAAATACATCCATAAGATATTGGTAAGTAGCACCAACATTTTTTTGGTCCAAATGTAATTATAGTAAAATAAAAGACACCTTCACTAGTAATAAAAGATATTTTCTCAGGATCAATCGGGTGCATTTTGATCTAATTATAGCTAGAAAAAGCATCCAAGAAGGTTATCTCAGGATCAATCGGGGCAAGCCGAATTCAGGTTTGTAAAGTTTAAGCACATTCTCCACTTATTGTTGGAGTTATATTCCATGACTACATTGGATACCCAGAAGGGGTATTGAATCTCTCGAACGTAGCATGCCACCAAAAAATTTTTCAGTTCCTCGTGAATTGGTCCAACCAAAGACATGGCTGACAATCAAATCTTCTGCATCACAGGCCGAGCTAATGTACTAATATTAAAGCGATGACAAGCCACATCAATGAGAGTGCTTGGTATCTCAACGACCGACTAGATGAAAATGTCACAGTGCTCTTGGATAGTCAGGATCAACAAATCTTTTTGACTTGCATAAAAATTTTCATTGATTTAGAAACTTTTACCAGGATCATCGTGGTCTATGGTAGTTTTAATGGTGGCTTTGTTTGTTTCAAGTCCCCCTTCCCATTAGTGTTGTATGTCCAACGTTTCTTGCTTTATGCTTCCATTGTCTGGAGGTAACATGTCCGAAATTGCTCCAGGTTCCTATGCATTTTTACAATTTTCTCGTTGCAAGGAAATTTTACTGTTACATTGTACATAGGCACTGCAACCCTTAAATTGTTGAGAAGTGGGCGATCAAATATTGCATGATAGTTTGATGGTACGTTAACCACCACGAAATATTCCATAATAGTGAATTGAATGTCCCATTCTTCCAAAGTGGCATGCAATCTGATTCTCCCAAGTGTCTCTTTACTTTTATTGGAAAACCCATACAGAGGGCCAGTCGGTGCAACCACATGATTGGTTGACAGATTCATATTGTCGAAAGCAACCTTGAAAAGAATGTTCCCTGAGCTACTTGTGTCAACCAGAATACTACCCACGTGGCAGTTTTTATTCATCTAATGATTACAATGGCATCATTGTACAGATTTCCTATAGAGGACGAGTCACTAAAAATGATTGTGGGATGGGGCTTCTTCTTTGAGGGGGAAGCAACAACACAATATTCTCCCGATCTGTTCTCCTTTCAATTGGTTCTTCTGACCGAATCTTCTCCCAATATTTTTGTCACTATCCCCATAATATGAATAACGTTGACTTAGATACATCCATTCAAGTCAACTCCCACAAGTGTCTTCCCCTGCCGCTGAGTGTGTGTTTCAGGAGCCATGAACTCCTTGAGCTTTCTGGCTTGTATCTGATCTTTGACAAAACCTTAGAGGTTTTTGCACTTTTTCGTATTGTGGTCTTATTTTATTTTGTACTTGCAATATTTTTGTTTTTTGGGAGGAAGGCTCCAGTTTTCATCATTGAGGTTTTTTGGAAGTATTTCTTATCCTGAACAGCTTCCACCAGTTCTATCATTGAGAACCTTACGTGTTCCTCGATCGTTTGTGGAGAAATCATTCAATCAGATGAATCTTCGTGTGTTCAGTTGGTCTATCTATCCTTACGAATTGATCGATCTCTTACTTGCTTTGGACGAGAGCTTTCCTTCTCCCTTTACCCATCATCTCATTAACCTTCCTTACCTGATCATTGGTCAGACTTTTTGCCTTTTGAGACTGTTAGATTCAGGTACTCCTCCACTGCACTGTGTTTGATGGCCATCTCTAGAAGCTTAGCTAAATTTTTAGATTTTCAAAAGTCCAAGAAATATGTTAATTGATGACTCTTCAGCCCTTGTGCTAAAATGGACCTTGTAATCGCTAGCTCCATATTTTGTATGTCAAGCTTATCCTTCTGAAACTTTGTAATTTACCCCCACAGGCTCTCACAAGGTCTCTGCTTCATGTACCACAACAACTCTGTTTCCTTCCGTGGCTTTTGGGCATTTGCGAACTACGCCATAAATAACTTTCTTAAATTCATGACGGAAGTTATAATTTCAGTTGAGCTTGCATTGAACCACCTAAGGGATGAAACTCTGAGCGTGATGTAGAATAGCTGACATTTTAATGCGTCAGAAACTCTTAGAAGGTATATACCCGATCCAAAAGACACAAAATGATTGGTCGAGTCACTCCGACCCATGAATGGTTCCAAGGTAGGAACCTTGAACTTTTCTAATGGTTCTGCATCAAAATTCTGTTCGGAGAACGCATTCTCCAAATGTAATACACTTTTGTTTGCCGCTCATGTGGCCTGTGCCTCAGCATGGATCCAACTCTATCTCGGTTTCTTGAGCCTCTCAATTACATTGAGGTTCAGATGCTTAAGGATTCGGTTGTGCGAGAGGTTGTTCCATGCACTCAAGCCCCATGCGAGTTAGTTCGTGATTTTTCCTGCCATTTAAACTTGGAGCTCTTCAATTCATTGTTGCATGAATTCTCTGATGCACTCCATATTGAAGGGTTCTCCTTGGTGAGTTTCTTTTCTCTGACACGGTCCTCTTCTTATTAATGGCGTGACTCAAAGCTAAAAACACTTTGTAGGATGTTGAACCCTAAAAGTCTTTCGGTTCACACCTAGAGAATAGAGTGTTGATCAGATGAGTGAAATAAGGGAAAAGAGGAGAAATAATGAATAAGTGCAAACAACACTAATTCTTTGGGAATAGATTTAGTAGTTTGTTTTGTAAAAAATGTCCCTCTTTCTTATAAGTCGCAAAAGGGGTCTAATAAATTACTTGAGAGTCACTCATTTAATGAGAATGTTATAATGATTGATGAAACATTGCACCTTTACATATTTGTAATCGAATTGAGAATATGTTGACCTTGCAGCAGATATTGGCATTGTTCCTTGTTTGTAATTATCTTAGGCACCCTTTCGTATTTATAATTTTTTGGCTTGATTATATGGTATTCGTTTAGTTGGCAAAAAAATCATTTGGCCAACTGAATTATCTTTGACCGCTTTTTTCTGAGAGAACCTATTGTCAAGACTCACTATCCTTTTGGAAGATTATTCCATCACGCAAATGACACATTCAAGTAATCTGACGGGTAGTCTAGCTTCGGTCGACGAATCTATATAGGAGTCTCTATTAGGTGATTGTTATCCTGGCAGATACCCTTTGTGTGACACTCCTTTGTTCAGTCAGACTAACACTTGGTCGGCCCATAGTTTGACTGACTGGAGTGTTACTGAATTGCTCGATCATTTGCTGCTCTCTTTGTGCGACTCATTGGATCCCCTCGAGATTCGTGCAACCACATTTCAAATGTACAACATGTAATGCCCCAAAATTTTAGTTTGAGTGATGAGAGACACCGCAGGATATGTTAGTCCTCACCACCACTTCTGCCATAACAAATAATGACCGCACTTTTACTTTGATCACTAAACAAAGTAAATTCTAACTTAGCATTCTTACATAATTTTTCTCTTCCTTTTGAGAGAAGGGAGCGTTTAAATTTGATATTTTAATTATTTCATTATATTTCCAAGTAATATTTTACTCATTCAAACAAAAATGAGGTTAAAAAAAAAATTAGTAAATTGATTCCGGTTATTGAACCGCGTTAGTGCTTCGTAAGGCTTGAATGAAAAATAAAATAAAAAATTAATATGTTGAAGAAACTGAAAATAAACTATAAATGAAAAAAACAATACATTTTGCGCTATTTCTTCAATAAATGACGCCTCACTGTACTTTTACTATTGAAAACAAAAAAATCAGTTAGTTATACATGAACATAATTGCAACCCTATAAACAAAATTGGGGATTGGATCTGCAATATGGAGTTGTTTGCATTTTGTAGAGTGCTAAGTATTTTTTTTTTTGATGTTTTTTGTCAGCTCATTTCTATTCTACCGAACACTTATAATGCTATAGTTCTATTTGGGTATTCACTTCTTCGAAATTTTCTCCCACCTTAATGACATTTCTCCTCTATTTCAAATCACTATCTCTACATAGCTTTCGTGCTGTTCTGTGTTTTATAACTGGAAATGTCAATATTATTCTTATTTGATTGCAAAAGTTAGTTATCGAGTGTAACGTGAGGGAGAAGAATATAAATGTAATCAGTTCAGATGGAATGGATTGTTCATCATCACTTACACCATTTCACTTTTTCTACACAAAGCCTAAAAATCAATTCTTCGATGTCATTTATGAGAGTGGTCCCACTGTAAGAAGAAAAAGCAAGAGCCAATGGGATGAAAGCAATCCGTGTGAGTACTCTGCATGGGATTTTCCAATGGAGAAGAAAAGCATTGGAGATGAGTCAATGAGGGTAAAGAAATGAAAATTTTCAAGAAAGAGATGATTATTCAGTGGGCAAAGAGTTCCTCAGCGTCGCGCGTGACATTATGAAAAAGAAAATTGTGTTATTTTTTACTTTTGTACGCGACATCAAATGTTTTAGCAATTTTAAAATTATGCTTCGTAAGTCATGTATTTCATATTTAATTTTTTTTTGAAAATTAATTGTTTCTAAATACAAAAATAACATGTTAAATATGTCGAATCAATTTAGCTAGATTTAAACTTTACTGAACCAAAAACTATTATGCACTTAGTAGCATCTGGATTTGATAAATCCAGGTTTATCAAATTTAAGCTGATTTAAATTTTCTATGATGGTTGAAGTTTATAAATATTTGGGCAATTATAGTCTTTTATGTTAAAAAAATATAAGAAATAATGTTTTAAAACAGATAATTATACCACTGTTTCTTCTTTAATTATTTTAAAAAAAATATTTATAAAAGGAGAAGCACGCCCAAACAAACTCTTAGGGTCTATTTAGAATAATTGCAGTTTTGTAAAAAGATCATTATAAAGTTGGGGTGGAGAAAACAACTTCTTAAAAAACTGTGGTGGGAATTAAAAATATATATAATTTTCCAAAAAATCACATATCAATCTTTCTTACAGCCACTATACTTTAATATGTCAGGTTGAAAAAATACAGATTCCCGTCAGAGAAATTTCTAGAAAGCAGCAAGAAAATAGTTTCCGAAAAGAAATTGTGTTGATCGTCTGAAATGTAAAGTAGATTGAAAACTATCACCAATAGACCCTTAATGTGGTCCAATAACTCCACTCATAACACAATCTAAAGATCTCATGGAGCCTACTATAGATTGGGCATAAATACATCTTTAATGCATATGAATTCTTTTCATTTGTTATTATGCTAAGGACACTTTTGGTTACTTGAAGTTAGAAATCAAAATTTTGAATATATTAAACCCATTTAGTCATTTGCATTATTTATTAATCACAAAGTTCAGGCGACCATATATTGTCAAATTATTAAATCTCTTTGAAATTATTGCATACGGACACCGCATGCATCTCTGCATGCGGTGTTCGATCATGACCGTAGATCACGGTGATCTACGGTCATGATATATTTAAGTTTTTTTTAAAAAATAAAATTTTAGGTGAGACCCACCGAAATACATCATGATCGTAGATCACCTGATTTACGGTCAGGATCGGACACCGCATGCATGCATGCGGTGTCCGTCCGTATTGAATAATTTTTCTTGATATACAGGATGAAAACGAATGTACACTATTTATCGATTTGTGTGTTTTATCCATTTTATTTTTTATTTAATAGTAAATTAATTTATTTTTTAAAATACTTTAATATATATTTATGTGTTTAAAATAATAATAATAAAAAAGTTTGGTCCCAATCTTCTGACGCCGTCAATTGGCTGCTGCTTTCCCCTGCCACACATTCACTGTTTGCCGCCCACATCTTCTGGAGGCCAAACATGTTGTGATATTTAATAAATGAAAAAATAAAATATCTTTAATTTATAAAATATGTTACAATTAAAGGAAAAAAACAAATATATTAGCTAAATAAAAAATAATCCTAAATGACTCCTAAATTTATGCAGCATGACATATATTACAATAGGGGCATTTACATACCTACCACTCAAATTTTATGTTTTTACATATCTAACACCTGAATTTTGCCTTATACATTTATGTCACCATTCTTAGAAGTGATATAAGATTATTCATGCATAAATTTGGTGGCTTATATGTAAAAATTGAAGCTTAGGTGTTAGATATTTGAATACAAAATAATTGAGTGGTATGCATGTAAATCTTTCATTATAATAGTATTGAGTGTTTCCTTATACACTATTGCTATTTCAACAAATTCTTCCTTAGAAACCCCATATTGTCTCCCTAACATGTGGATATGAAAAAGCATAGTTGCCCCCGTCATGCATAACACTCTTTTCCCATTTGTTTTTTGTTCAATCATCTCATGGAGAAGTTTCCTCCCTTCCAAACTAATCCAACATACACTTCAATGGTTGCTCACCCACCAATGATAAATATGCCACCAAGTAGCTTCTCTTTTTTAATCAAATTTCTTAATTTGAATTTGACATCACAAACTATATAGAAAGTTTTATTTTATGAGTTCCATAAAAGCAAAAATTTGCAAATATGTTTGCTAGTTGTTTTCTTGGAGTATTATGACCAAAAGTTCATTTTGAACTAAAATCCCCCTAAATTTTAATGATGGGATATTTACAAACAATCCATAATGATCAACAACGGTTCAAATAAGTTTTAAACTAACATATATTTCCATTACATTCTTATCCTTATATGTAACTCAAGTATTATGATGACTATCAATCGAACCGGCAAAATCAGCCATCTACGTGAACAATATATAATTTAAACGAGTCTAGTTCAAGAAAAAATAACATTTTAAAATATAATCAAATCATTTTTAAAATATAATAAAATCATGCTTGAATCATATTTGAAATACAATCAACTCAATTGAAAAATAAATGATATAAACACAAAATAATGTCAAAACATATTTCTCAAAGAGTACAGAAAAAGATATATTTTTTCTAATTTTTATTATTAGAAACATATAAATCAAATCTCATGTTTATCATATATTAGGACAGCATAATTCATTTAAGAAAAAAAAGTTAGATATGCATAATACAATTATTATTTATTTACTTATTTTAACACCTAAATTTTAGTTTTTACATTTATAACAACTTATATGTTAAAAAGGAATATTCCACTTTTTAGAAGTTAACAATTATGAATTTTTTTTCTTGTGATACAAAAGATATAAATGTTTTGAATATAAAAATCAAAATTTAGGCTTTAAATACACAAATGGATGGTTATTGTGCGGTACATATATGTTATGTTCCCCACAAACAAAAAAAAATAATACTTTGGGCATATAAGATAAGAGACAATGAAACGAATGTCCAGATGCCCATCCGCTAATGCTATTTTGAACAAATTCTTTCTTAGAAACCCTTCTTCTCCCTAACATGCGGATATTAAAAAGCATGGCTGCCCCCCATCATGCACAACACTCTTTTCCCTTAATGGGTCTTAGTTCATATTTCCACAGGCTCTAGTTAAACATCATCCTTCGGCCCTCCACACTATAATAATTTCAAACCCGCCAAAAGAGAGCCCTGGCCCATCTATCATTTTTTTAAAGAAGAAACAGCATCGCTAATTCAGTAATTATACCACCAAAAGCACTTGAAAAAAAATGAATGCATTCGGAGTCCAATGGTGAAGCACCATTCATCCAGAGTCCGGATGCAATATTATCTCTTGCTAAAAAAATATTACAGATGCATCTGATGTTCAATGGTGGGATGTCACATTTCAAGTGGGCCCCACAATTTTTAACACTGATCAATACTAGTGTATTTCGATGGGGCCCACTTAACACACGTGGCGCCCCACCATTAGACTCCGAACGTAATTTACATCCGGATTCCGGATAGAATATTATCTCACAACTCCTTGAAATATATAATTAGAGTGCAAGACTTGTTGCCTGCCCTAAAACATATCACAAGAAGCTTGGATAATTGACCGTCCGTTGAGAAACCCGTAGTGTTGATCATTTTCAATTCCATTCCTTCAAGAAAAATATTTTGCCGATATAATTAGCAATAACATATGAGCTATACCAGCCATTAAAAAATGTTGTAAAAACTTCTTCCCATCATCTTTGAGCTGTCTGCATGTCATAAGACATACTTGTATATTGCTTCTGCAACTCCATCCTCATCATTGGTCGCTCCAATTACATCAGCCACAGCTTTAGCCTTATCTGAACCATTCGCGAGTGCGATGCCTAATGATGCCAGCTCTAGCATCTCCACGTCATTTTCTCCATCGCCAATAGCCATTACCTGTTCATATATATATATATTTCAGTATTTACAAATTTGCAATTGGAAAAGAAAAGTTGAAGCAAAGCTCTATTATCCAATTAATCAAGTCTCTGCCGCCCCATAACTAAATTTCAAAATAAAGACCACAGTTCAAAAGCTACATTACATAAAAAAAGATGCGTCAAATCATTTTTTACCTAAGTTTACTGATCAAAGCATGCAAGAAACTATTTGTCACACAAATTAAAATAGATAACATTACGAGGAATCACAAAGACTAACTAAAGCTTCTATTTTGTATTGTTTATATATATATATATATATAGACACAAACACACACACACACACAAGGGAATATGAAAGTATAAAAATACCTCATTCTCTGAAACACCAAGATGAGCCAGCAGCAGTTTTACTCCACTGCCTTTTGATGTCCCTATCGGAACAATTTCTAGCATATCAGGCATGGCCTGGACAACGGTAGCTTGTCCTTCTGTTGCTGCTGACCAATATGGCCTTAGTGTGGAAGAAATTCCCTCAGCTGAGTCAATGAAAAGCAGCTTCTGCAAATAGAATTAACAGTCAAGATACATTAGGCTCATCATAAGAATCACAAATTCTATACAGGGATAGCCGAAAATAGCTTCACTAGACAACAAAATTAAATAGCATGAAACAGAGATGCTTAATGTGTCTGAGTTGGAGGTTTTAACCTCACAATTACATTAAAGTTGTTTGACTTGGATTTGTAATAAGAAATTGATTAAAAAAATTTACGGACTTATACGGTTACATGTATCTTGAAATTAAGTTTATTTTAATTAGCATAAAGTAAAATAAAATGTATTTAGAATACTCATTGTTATTTAGTTGTAAAAAATAAAAAATTGGATGAATTGCTTATATTTTTGGTAGCAAGTACTCAGGATTTATTATGTTTTATTTCTTATTTTTAACAAACATACAACAAGTGGCAAGTGGAAGATCATCGTGTTATCAAGCATAGTAGAGGAGGGAGGATCTAGCAAGTGAGCGGCAAATTGCAAAACTCGAGCCAACACACCATAAGAAACCAAACAATGAGAGGAGAGCGGCCCACAAGCACAAAGCGAAAAGATCACATAGCAACGAATGATGGAATTGCAATGCGGTAAACTCAATTTGCCCTGTTAGAAAAAAATCAGAAATGAGTTAAATAGGAGATTACAAATTCATCAATTCATTAATTTTTTATGTATTTTTCTTTTAACCAAACGCAAGATATCAAAACTTTTGCACTTCGTAAACTCTACATTACTTTCCCATACAAACAACCTAATGAATGAATAATAGCATTGGACATTATTTATTTTTTAATTCATTGGTTATTATTTCTCAACCAAAAAAAAGAAAATATGTTTTTGCTAGATTTTGTCCTAACCAAACAAGTAGTTGAAAGACAATTTCAATTCTCTCACCATTTCCTTTTTCATACCGTTTTCATTTCCTCCTATAATCCTTCAAACCAAGCAAAGCCTAAAATTTTCAATCAAACGGACCGAGTAATAAAAATCTTTTAGTACTAAAAAATTACCTTCACTATTATATTTTTAATAATAAGATGAATGCCACAAAAGTGGCGCTTCTACTCGAGTTGAGGTTCAACCTTGTCTTTAAACATGTGAATTACATGTCCTAATTCAATATTTTATGCATATTTGCATGAAGCCACAACTATATGTATGTAAAAAATATAAAGTAAAAGCACAACAATGTTAATATCTCTCAGACAAGGTTTTAGTTGGCCCAATTCAGTGTTTGAGGCAAGTTAGTTATATTAGAGAAGCCAATTTATTGAACTCAACAACCACATTAAAAAAAACAAGCCTTATCCTAATAAGTGGGAAATTATTCAAGTTATAGTTATTCAACAAAATTTTAACACTGGTTGCCGACTACCTAATGCAAGCCTTCACTTTTCACATCCAGCACTTGAGACCCAACAACTATTGAACTCATTGAAATAAAAAAGAAATGAACTTCCCAAAATTAAAATAAATTCACAAGAATCATGGAGAACTTGCCAAAATCAAAGTGTACAATCCAAGTCAAGATAGTAAATTCAAACGTAAATGGCCTAAACCTATGAAGTCTAATCGTCCAAGTACTAAGACATTTTTATAATTGCACTCACCTTGACTAGTTAAGATAATAATTTCAAGTACCAAAGCAACTCACTAATCCTCAGTAGAGTCAAGTGAAGTCGACAAACGACTTCTAATGGATTATGCTTTTACCACATTAAAAAAAAACAAGCCTTATCCTAATAAGTGGGAAATTATTCATGTTATTCAACAAAATTTTAACACTGGTTGCCGACTACCTAATGCAAGCCTTCACTTTTCACATCCAGCACTTGAGACCCGACAACTATTGAACTCATTGAAATAAAAAAGAAATGAACTTCCCAAAATTAAAATAAATTCACGAGAATCATGGAGAACTTGCCAAAATCAAAGTGTACAATCCAAGTCAAGATAGTAAATTCAAACGTAAATGGCCTAAACCTATGAAGTCTAATCGTCCAAGTACTAAGACATTTTTATAATTGCACTCACCTTGACTAGTTAAGATAATAATTTCAAGTACCAAAGCAACTCACTAATCCTCAGTAGAGTCAAGTGAAGTCGACAAACGACTTCTAATGGATTATGCTTTTACTAACTGATTAATCAATTATTTATGTACTTAAGGCTACACCTTCATGTATTTTATAGCAACTAACTACTAAACTTATTATTTTTTTACTTCAATAATAGAAATATAACCCTTTCTGTAGCATTAAATCTCTACCTAAGCCAATGAAAAAGGAAAGTTAGAGAAAGAACCTAGGACATCAAATCATTTGTACTCTAAATCTAATGAAATTCTAAAGCTTTTACATTAAGTTCTTTTTCTCTCTTTAGTTATTATCTGTCATGTTATTCTTGTTAGCAAATTTCTAGGGTAATTCATAGAAAAACCTAGAGTCACCATCCTCAAGAGAATAGCGAGCATGAACTACCGTCGTGAATCAAATGTCAAGCCATTGCATCCACAGGAGCAACAAATTAAAGAGAATTCAGTGAATATAGAGAATCAATGTTTTGCCACTAACAAACAGTTCAGAGTTAGCTTAACTAGAAAAAAATAGTAATAAGAATGGCTCAAGGACTATTGAAGCGTATTCCAAAAGCCACTCCAAGAATTAGAGAAGCTCTAAACTTGATATCCGTAGGCAAATTTCAAACTAGAAAATGCAAACTTAGGGTGTGTTAGGGGCGGCTACTGTTTTTGAAGCAGCAATTGTGAAACTGCTTCCCAAGAAACACCTTCACAGCTGCTGTTAGAAAACTATTGTTGGAATAGTAGTGATACTATTAGGATAATCTATTGTGTTGCAGATGTTTCTGATGAAAAAGAAAATTATGTTCTTATAGATGTAAATTAGCTGAATGACTATAATTTTTAAAATAATTATAGCAAAATAATAAAAATAGCTCCAACAATACAAAAAATATATCATGAGTCCAAATTTATCCAATACATCAATTATAAGCCATCATTTTATGCATAATATTACAATAATAGAAACCACAAAAATAACCAGTAATGAAATAATAAAATTCGCATGTACAGACGATTAATTCTTCGAGATATTTTTCTATCAATAACATCTCTCCTGATTTGTTCACTATCTGAAGCGGACTCCTTTAAATCATCAGCTCATCCAAAAAACATAAAATTTTCATGTGTACTATTTTTGGGATAGCAATAAAATCTCCTTTTAAAGTTGTTTTCGCTTCTTGATGTGTATTCAGAACATTGCATACCATAATAACAGTACAGAATTCTGAAAGTACTTATAACATTGAACTCATTTTTCCTAAGATTATAATATATTACGCTTTTAATTGACATACACAATAGAACAAAAAAAATATGGTTCATAAAAAAAAAAAAAGATATCAGAAAAAATATGCATCTTTATTATAACCTTACAAAATAAAATTATAGAAACATAAAAAGAAAAAATAAACAACCAATCCTGACTCCATCTGAAATAGTAAAAATCCACATGAAGACACAAAATTATTAATTAAATATTTTTAATAAATTCACTAGTGCAACTGTAATGTCTTCTCTCAACTGTATCATCACTTGAACACCCTCTCATCGAGTGCGTTGAAGTCATTTGCATGAAAATCTTCCTCAAGTAAATGATTAACCTGTCTGATGTTTGAATGACTCTACAAGTATGCATGTTGGATTTTCATTCAAGAACCTGAAATCAATGTCATCTCGAGATGAATGTCTACGTATAAAATTATGTAGAGCTATCGTTGCAACAACTATCTTGATCTATTTTTTTAAAGGACATCTAAACATATATTGGAGTATGACCCACTTCTTCTTCCAATACATTGAATGCTCCCTCGATAACACTCCATAATGATGAGGGTATTTTGTTAAACAATTCATTCCTCATAATCATTTGGCTGTTAAACTCAAATTCAGGAAGATGATATTTCATATCAGGTAATAACTTTAAAAAACATCATTGCATGGGATATTCTGAATCGACGAGGTAATATTTCCCTGGCTATAACATTATAAATAAATATTTTTAAATGTAACACTTCATATACGATCATAAATGTACAAACTGAGTGAAGACATTCAAAATTTGTATTCACAACGTTGAGCAGTGAATTTGAAAATGTAACTATCATGAGCACTCTCTTCACATGCAGCTATTATGAACATAAAAAACATGTTAAAATCACAAACTATTAACATATTCTATATTTCGTCTCCACAATATTCAATATATACAATCTTATCATTGTTGTTAACGCATGCATTGACATATATGCCATCATATGCACTTATACAATTATTTTTAAAATATTTATTAGAATAATATTTTTGTAAAACATCTACGCAAATTAAATAGATAAATGAATACCTTGAAGAACGACATGTACCTTGTATTATCACGTATTTCTCTTGGTGTGTGTGTAAAAGCAGGATTTATGAGTTTGACAATGTTGTTTATCATTCTAATTAAAGAGTTAACCCCAACATCAAAATATCCACTAATTATTTACGTTGAGTGTTAAAGTTACTCGGAAGCAACACGAATTGACTCATTATATGACATAATACATAAAGTGATAACCAATACTTCAGTGGGAGTAAATCAGAATAATCCATACAAAACATAATTATTTCTACAATCCAGCCAGCAAATCAAAAAAAAATTTCCTAGCATCCGAAACATATTATGAATTCTACTCAGATGACCTTATGGCGGGTCAAAAATCCAATTGTCACCCATAGATGATGAAGGCACATTGTCCAACACAAATTTTCTTGATATTGTAATAGTCATAATTGTTGCTAGTTCCCCTATCTCTAAAATCTCATATTCATTAGATTAGTAAAAAAATTAAAAATAAGAAGCTATGCTATAAGTGAACAATTACATAAATAAAGTATTATGACTAGTGTGAAATATACATTTTGAAATGTCACATCAACATATCAAAGTATATTGTTCTGCATAAAACATTTAATTTTTACAAACCAATGAGGAAAAGAAATTAAAAAAAATACATAAATTAACTAGACTGGTTGTTTAAAAAATATCGGAGGTAAGGAATCCTCTATTCCAGTACCATCGCCATGAAAGCCTCCCACTTTGTTCAATCATCTAGAAGTTTTATGAAAACTAAATATAAGAGCATATCATCGAATATCTTGAGAATGGAATCCAATAACTTCATGACTTCTCCCATAATTGGGTATCCTTGAATAGCCACGCGAGCACTGGATGCCATACTATTGCAGGTTGTGACCAACTGTGAAATCTACTCAGATAAATGTTGGGCGTCGACTTTTGTTTTCCTTTTTCGCTTCTGTGTGGAGGGTGCAGATCACTTGAAATGACTTGATTCACTTTGCTCTCTTTCTTGTGGTGTTTCCTCTTAGACTTAATTTAAAGAAGCATATTCCGGATCATCCAAAGTCTAGGGGAAGACATGTGTTGTTGCCCAGGCATCAGAGCCCGTGGCCACAATAATGAGAAATATAAAATCAAGTTTCTCCTCCATCTCAGGTTCTATGTTGTTGACCTCATTTTTAGTGAGGTCTTAGTCTCCTAATCTTAGAACCTAGGGTCTAGCCTTAGGAGTTTCTTGTTGACCATCCTAGCGGACTAGCAATGAAACCCACATCCCGTAGAACTTCAATCCACTTCTTGACTCATTTTTGTGAAGAACTCGCATGAGTGGTTCCAAGCACTCAACTTTTAGTTGCAAGGGCTAAGGACCAACATGTAGAGGACCCGAAATTGAGTTCCTATAGGATCAAACAACCTTAGGTGAACCTTTTGTGACTCGATTACTCGCGAACGCCGAAATTCCACGCACGCATCGCACTCCACATAATTTTGGCTTAAATTGACTCGCCAGTCGACAAACTCGTCCGAACGATCCCGGATGACGAAACGGATCGCGCCGACGCGTCCGGAACGTCGATTTTAGCTAGAAAAGACACCCATATTGCTGTGGTTCCACACTCGTGCGAACTGCACGAAAATCGATGCACATTTCTTTTAATTAGCGGGACGTGGGCCCGGGCTCAACCCAGGTTCAACTCAGGTTTGACTTGGGCTGAACACGAGCTAATCACCCAGCTCAAATGTTTTCAAAATTCAAATTTTAAATTTCAAACTGACCATTTAATCTCACATTAATAGGGTCAAATTGAAATTAATATTTGCCTAACGAGCTTTCCCCCGCATGGAAGGTATTTAATTTGGCGCCTAATGCTTCTAACCGATACTCGCGTCTATACCTTTACGGCTCTCCTCCCTCAGCAGAGGAAGACTTACCTTCTTCTCCTCTCTGCCCCGCCTGGCTTGCTCACCCGTCTGTCGTATCCTCCTCGGAGAGGATCCCCGATTGGATATCTCCCGCTCCTCCTCTGCTAATCGCGGCATCCCTTTTCTCTCGACACCGAAGCCCTCGCCCATCTGCACTAGTCCCGCTCGCTAGCTCCCCGCATCGAAGCCGCCGCACTGCCCGCGCGATCCCGCACGCCCTTTCCTCCACACGACGAAGCCGCTCCTCCTCTGCGACCCGAAAGCTGCTCCTCCCCGATTCTTCTTTTCGTTCGTTCGCCCTACCTCCTCCTTCCACACGCCGAAACTCTCCCTACATTCGACTCCATCTTCCTCTCTCAGTCCCAACCCACTCTCTCGCGCTCCCTCTGCTCGACCTTGTCTCCCGCACCGAAGGAGCCGTAGACCCCGCTCGACGGCTCGCCTGCTCGCCTCTTCTGCGGACGTCGAAGCCCTCGCTCCTCTCTGCGAAGACCAAAACCCTTGCTCGCCTCTCTCAGCCTCTGTTTCTGATTTTGCCACTGCCGTCCCAACTGAATTTTCAACGATCGACATTAGCAAGGAGGCAGTGACGAGATTGCAACAAACACAGAATCAAGGTGTCCCTTTATTTCCTCTTGATCGAAAAAGCTCTCCTAAAGGTATATCCGCTCCCAAAACAAATCTCTATATCATTTTCTTTTACTTATGAAATTATGCAAGTGTTCGATACTTCTAAAATAAAACAAAATGTGTATGCGGGAGATGCTTGATTTTTGCTATTCTATTTCGATATTTGTGTGGGATGGGTCTTGATAGATTCATTTGGATATTCATGCAAAATTTTCTTGATGAATTCCTCTTCTAAGCTGATGTATTGTAAATCGTAAAAAAAAAAATCATATATGGGTTTGTCAATGGTAATCGGAATCTCACATTCATGCATTTGCCTTGTAGTTGCATGCCACTTAACTTTTATGTGTTTACATATCTAGCACCTAAACTTTAACTCTTACACACATACCAAACAATTCTTAGGTATTTACATTCCTAGCACCTAAACAACCATATTTACATGCATACCAGTCAAGCTTTGTGCATTTACATGAAAATGTGTATTTCAACTTTTTAAGGATAGAATCACGGTATTCGATGTAATATGAAAGATTTGGGTGGTATAAATGTAAGAATTGAAGTTTAGTTTTGAGATATGTTAATGCATAGGAATTGTGGGGTTTGCTTGCAAATCTTTATTCGATTCTTCTTGGCCGGATTCTCGGTATTATCGTTGTTTTGAAGAAGAATCGGGATGTCGTTCTAAGTTATCATTCTTACTATGTTGTCTTGACTTTTTCATCGTTTAGATACTATAAATTGTTGGTTTCAGAAACTTTATATGCCACCAGGATATTGATTCATTTACTGTTCTTGAGGGGCTTTGTGCCCCATTTAAATGCTGATTTTGGGGGGATTTACTTTTTGTTTTAATGCTGTTTGGAGGAAAATTAAATGATGTTTTGAGGACTGTTTTGGGCTAATTTTGTTGCAGTTTTTTTGGAGCTTTAATTGTACACTTTTATGAAGGTTTTGTCACTCTTTTGGGACTAATCTAGACTGGTTTCGCTGCAACTCTTTGAACATTTTTAGGGAGGTTTGGTCATAATTTA
>JXCR01131594.1:31979-110347 GCA_002079205.1 Phalaenopsis hybrid cultivar
CAAACTATATATCTATTATATTAAATTAAATTTCAAAAATTATTTTCATATTTCATATTTTCAAATCTAATCTATCTATATCGAAAAGTTGACCGACATATGTCAGAAAACCTAAATTATTTGGTATTAGGCAAGACCTACAATTGATAAAATCGAACTTCAATAAATATGATAATATAAAGAATTCATAAAATATTTTCTACTTACTGAAATTTTTTCTGTCCACCACTCCTCTGATGCATCCATTGTTTTATTAAGAGTGTCTCAACCTAATCCAATTGCCCTCTCTTTAATTCATTCCATAATTTTCAGTCTTTTTTATCTCATTTGTTCTTCAACTGAGTTTAATCATATAATATTTATGTTCTTTCATGAAAGTTTTTGGTTATGTTTTATCAACCATCTTTATTGAAGTGTGTGATTGATCTATTGATAATTTCTCTCTTTTAAGCATAAATTATAGAATATGATATTGATCTCCCTCTCCCAAATGGATGATATACGGCATTCATTTTATTTTCACATCACTTATATCATGTAGATAAAAAATTTTGAGGAAAAAATACAATTTAGCTTACAACTAAAAAAAAATATAAAAATTAAAACAAAATTTAAAGACAACAGAATGAATTTGAGCTTAGTGAGATTAATTTACCAAAGAACCAGGATCACCAACTCTCTTATTCAAACTTTAAGATCAGATAATATATGTGGTTAACAGTGGCATGTGTACTCGAAGACCAGATAATATCAGTGATTAACAACCATGTGTGGTAAGACTAGATAATATCTGTGGTTAACAGTGTGATATGTTGTTCAAAAACAGGTAGTATTTGCGGTTAACATTAACAGTGTCATGTATACTATAAAACCAGGTAGTATCTGTGGTGAACATTGTTATATATGGTAAGACTAGGTAGTATCTGTGGTAACCAGTGTATGTGTGGTCTAATTCCAGGTAGTTCTTATGGTTTTAATAGTGGCATGTGTGCTCTAAAACCAGATAGTATCCGTAGTTAACATTTTGATGTGTTCTTTAAGATTGGGTAGTATATGCAGTTAACAGTTTGATGTGTGTTTTAAGACCGGGTAGTATCACTGGCTTTAAGACTATATAGTGTCTATGATTAACTGTCATGTATGGTAATACTTGATAGTATTTGTGGTTAACAGTGTGATATATGTTTTAAGAACAGGTAATATTAGTGGTTAACAGTGTTATGTAAGCTCTAAGACAAGGTAGTATATGTGGTTAACAATATCATCTGTGGTAAGACCAGGTAGTATCTATGGTTACTAGTGTCATGTGTAGTAGGTTAATCAAGTTATGTGTGCTCTAAGACCAGGTAGTATCCATAGTTAACAGTTTGATTTACGCTTTAAAACCTGGTAGTATATGTGGTGCTTTAAGACCAAGTAGTATCAGTGGCAAACAACAACTACTACAAAACCTTTATCCCACTAAGTGGGGTCGGCTATATGAATCCTTTTTCTCCATTGCGACCTATTTAGTGATATATTTTCATTTAAATTTAATAAATTAAGATCATTTTTATACAATATGCCCAAGTCTTCCTAGGTCTACGTGTCTTTCTTAGCATAAGTCGAATCTAAACCATCTACTTTTCTAATCGGATCATCAGATGGTCGACGTAGATGAATCTCTAATTTTGTTCGTCACTGCAGCTACACCAACCCTAACATGGATATATTCATTTCGCATTCTCTTAAGTGTAAAACCACTCATCCACCTAATTATTCTCATCTCGACAACACTTAACTTAGTTTTGTGCTTCTCTTTTAAAGGCCAACATTCAACGTCATAGAGCATTGCAGGTCTCAACATTATCTTATAAAATTTTCCTTCCAATTTAAGCGACACTTTTCCATCACACAAAAAGCCTGAAGCATTCCTTCACTTCAACCAACTTGAATTCTACTAATAACATGCCCATCAATATCACAATCATTTTGAACAATAGACCCAAGATATCTAAAGCGTTCACACCTTTTAATAATTTGATCACCCATAATTAAATTTTTTTCATTAGAGCTACTACTACTATAATTACATTCCATGTATTCAGTTTTAGTTCTACTCAAAAGAAGGCCTTTAGATTCCAAGGTAAACCTCCATAATTCAAGCGTTTCCTTAGCTTCTTCTCTCATCTTATCCACGAGAAGGGCATCATCAGCAAAAAACATACACCACGGTACATCCTCCTGTAAGATCATCCAAAGCTAAAGCAAAAACTCCGATGTAAACTAACATGAATAGGAAAATATTTGGTCAATCCTCCTCCTGTTCAAACACAAGTAACAACTCTTGTATACATATATTTAATGACTTTGAATATAAGTCATATAAACACTTTTCTTCACAAGAACTCTCCAAAGAATATCTCTTGGAACCTTAATGTAAGCTTTTTCAAAATAAAAAAAATCATGTGTAGATACTCCTTATTATCTCTGAACTTCTCCATCAAACCTCTCACTTCGAAAGTAGACATGTCCGACATAAATCCAAATTGATTATGAGAAATCTCTGTCATACTTCTTAAACCATGTTCAATTGCCCTCTCCCATAATTTTAAACATTGCAACTGCACCCACACCCACAACCAACAGCCAACAAAGATTATCAAACCACACCTACAACCTGCAGAAAACAGAGATCACTATACCACAAAAAAATTGCATCTTCATTACCAACAAGTGGGGATAATTATATAAGTCACAATTGATGATGTGTTGAGCTTTTTATTTGTTTTCCATCATTGCTCAATATAATATTACAAAAGCCAAAGGCGTAAAAAATGTATAATAGTTAACTTGTTTGTGTTCAAAATATCAACCAAATCACATCCACAACAAACAACCATTAATGCAAAATTACAACCAAAACTACAACCAACACCAACCACAACAATCAATCCAAAGCCACAACCAATGCCAGAGCCAACCCCAGCCAACAACAAACATTGCAAAACTACACCCACACCCACAACCAAAAGCCAACAAAGACCATCAAACCACACCTACAACCTGCATCTAACAGAGATCACTAGACCACAAAAAAATTGCATCTTCATTACCAACAATTATGCAACATCTCAGACAATTAAAACAAGTACCAACAAAGATGAATTAGTTCTACCGAAAGAACTATAGAGATACCACTTTGACTAACGATATTAAAATCATAATATTTATGCAAATCCACTACAATAAAGTGTATCACTCAATCTTTGGGTGCTGCACGAAACTTATAAGGAACTTTACTTGCTAGATATGTACATATGTGCTAGTGTTTTGGGGTTTACAATTTCAATGCAATAACTAAAACCACACCCACAACATAGAGAAAAATGGATAAATTCCAAAACACAACCATATAAAACGAGAAGCACTAAACCACCACCACATAGAAAAATCAAAAAGCCTCGAGGAACATACAACGTGGTAAACGAGAAGCACCAAACCACCACCATAGAGAAAAACCAAGAAGCCCTAAGGCACAACCACATAAGTATTACGAGAAGCACAAATCATCATCACAGTGGAAAATCGAGAAGCCCCAAGGCACAACCACATAATTAAAACGAGAAGCACCAAACCACCACTACACAGAATAACAGAGGACCCCCAAGATACAACCACATGAGTAAAACAAGAAGCACTAAACCACCATCATAGAGGACAACAGAGAAGCTCTAATCGCACAACCGCATAAGTAAAATGAGAAATACCCGACCACCGCCACAGAGGAAAATCGAAAAACCCGAAGGCACAACCATATAGGTAAAATGAGAAGCAAAAAGCCATCACCAAAGAGAAAAACCAAGAATTCTCAAGGCACAATCACAAAAGTAAAACATGCAGCACCAAACCACCTGCACAAATGACAACCGAGAAGCCCCAATTACACAACCACAAAGGAAAAACGAGAAGCACCAAACCACCACCACAGAGGAAAAATGAGAAGCGCCAAACTAACACCATAGAGAAAAATGAGAAAGGAGGTAAGGGTTTTGTTAAAGATACATACAGAGAGATGCAGCAGTGAATACAAGGGAGAAGTGAAGAAGACCACAAATGTGCCCCAACGAAATCGAAGAAAGGGAGAAGAGGGGAGGAGTAGTATCGTAAATAAAATGAGTCATTTCAAAATTGTTGAGGGGCACCAAAGTAATTTCCAAGCCAGACTATGATTATATCTGCGGAACCGAGCTTTCTGATGCCATTCGCGGCTTCCCGATTTTGAAAACGGAATTTTCGTAAAAGCGGCTGAAATGATGTCTCCCAAACGCTTTATAACAACTTTTCAAAATGAAAAGCAAAAAAAAATTTCCCACAAACACACCCTTAAACTCCAATAGTAAATGAAATACACAAATCGTGAAAGCAAAAGACAAATTCACTCCCCCTTGAAAGAATAATTAAGAAGTATGAGCCTTAATCATCAAACACAATTTCAAGAGAGATTTCTGTGGTGCGACTTTAAAGCCTAGGATTCATCACATGGACTCCTACAAAGTTAAGATTGATCTAGACAAATATATTTGCTTATTTCGAGTAGGCAATCTCATTATTGGATATGAAATATGGATTGAGATGCTGATTATTCTTGATCGCTTTCAAGGAGTCTTTGCTTAAATGGCGCTCTCGTTTTCCAATCAGAACAATTACTTGATTTCTCAAATTAAAGAAGTAAATGTATAGCATAATTCTCCCATGTCCAAAAACCATAAAAATTTCTCAAACTTTGTTGAAGATGAGGCAGAAACAAAGCAAGTCTCTAAGGAATTTCATTATAAGGCTTTAGCGAGAAATGTGGGAAGCCAAATTTTGGAGCTGATTGTGGTTCAAAAAACATTGTCAAGGTCAAAGAAAGAACTTTCATAGATGTCTTTAGCTTTCAGCAGTCAAAGACATTGATTGAGTTGCTTGAACTCGTTGATAGTCAAATCAATATCAAAAAATATAGTAAAATGCTACTTCAACCTCTTTCGACCAAAGGATTCAACATAATAGAGAATTTTTACAGTTTTTCAAGAGCATGAAGGTCATCCAAGAAACTTGGAATTGGCTGAGAAGTCATATTTTCAATATCAATAATAATAATTTGATCACTAGCAACCGAAACATCACTGTGAGAAGGTAGAGTAAGGAATGCAAATCATAATACTAGGAAAAAGAAAAGGTTGCGTCAAACTGACAAGCACCCAACAAGGAATTCTTAATATCTCAAAATATTACTTTGCATTTGCTTTTCTTCAAACTAAAAACCAGGAAATTTTAAATCCCTTTTTTTTATTCACTGAACACTTTTAATACTTGCAACAAATTAGCTCATAAATGATTAATGAATTATTTATAAATTTAAGGCAACACGCATAAAGTTTTAACAGAGTAATTATTAATCCTTACAAAATGTTTCAACTTATATAGCTTAAATACAACCTTCCCTGTAGTCAAGGCTGTATATAAGAGGTCCGAGGAAAAGCATAAGACATCACACCATCTGTACTCGATGTCTTATGCTTTCATTAATCTAGTCAAATACTAGAGCTTGTCATTCTAGATAATCCTTCTCTCATGAATTGTTGTCCGTCTTATTATCTTGTGAGTAAGGTGCCTGTGTTATTTACAAGATAAATTTGGATCAAACAAAATGCATACTGCCTTTTTTATTTTGAGTATAATCTAATTAATTTTGAAGGAAAAATCTATGATTCAAGGCCAATAAACTTTGATTATAAGCACATCAATACTAAAGAAATAATCAGATGATATTCAGTTTTGGTTTTCGATCCATTTAGCAAGGGGTGAGAGAAATTGGTTTATTTGAAAAAAATAATTTGTATAATAAATAAAAAAATGCGGGGAAACAAAAAAAATCCTTCATGCCCAAGTGCATATTTGCTAAGATTGGGCAAAAAGATTCTCCCAAAACAGATTACCAGTTTAATCAGATTCACCATTGGACCGCTTTGATACTAATTTATACTTTTTAATAAGACAATTGCTTTCACATCATTTTGTAATGAATAAAACTGAATTCAATTACGTGAAGAAATAAATAAATAAATAAAAAGTATGATATACGTGATTGTCCTTGACACATCAAACCAAAAATAACAATATTCAGCCATCTTGGCCCAGTAAGACAGTTAAAACTTACTCAACAAGTTCACATTTAAAGCACGTCATGTAACGATCAAATTTAATGTGACTTAAGAGATATCAAAATTAATGGTTAAAAAATGAAATAGTTCACTTCGTAATTTTCCTTATATATAATCAAATAATTCCTTAATCTTGACAAAAATATGGTCTCAGTAAGCTTTAATTATACTTTGTTAAAAAGTTTGCCTCCCACACATTGTCAAAAATATTTCACTTCTCACAATCCACCACACGGTATGGGAAAAGACTATAAGTGGACATTAGCGTATTTGAAATAAAAATCGCCTTATCCCTGGCTACTAGTTCAGGATTAATCAAACAAATTAATATTTATAGCAGGATTTAGATCAGCTCTCATGCAGTGAAGCATATACCAATGATCTTCATAGACAAGCTTGCACTTCCCTTTCATTGTAGAGTTAATATCCAATGAATCAACTTGCTTAAGCCAATTTATGCCACGGCAGTATAGTTTAGAAAATGGATAGTATATGGATAATATTTATATTCCAAGTTTAAAACAAACTCTATTGTGATTCAATTTGGTTTTAAAAGTAAATTTCTTCTAAAGTAGTAGCCTTGGCATTATTTTGATCAAAGACAACTTGAAATTAAAAATTTTAGACTTCCTCGAACTTAATGGATATTTTTTTTATTTTAGGAAGCAAACATGCTTAAACTGGATAAGTAATCACCCACAATTTCATTAAATAACTCAGTTCGCGTTACCTGAATCTCAAAAGATGCTAAAATCTGCTCGGGTGAAGGAATGACCTCTGCCTGCATGGACATGGGAGTATGAGAGTATGTAACTTGTAAATTTTACATTAATCAAGCAATTAAAACGTTTTGGCACATTTTCTTCAAATACCTTTGGCTCATGATATATTTCATGCAATGAATCGACAAGAGGATGATCAAAAAGAGTGAAGCATCTGTCTTCAGAGAATGCTACCATGGGAACTCTGCGCTCAAGAGAATACAGCAGAACCTGCATAACTATTGGCCTCAGAATGAGAACACAGAAAGAAAACATAATATAAGGAAAATAGTTAAAATTCTAAATTTTCTAGAGAGCTCATAAAGCCTAAGCAAGGATAATAATGTAAAGATAAAAACTGGCTCTATCAGAAATTATATTTTACCTCTTTACAAACATTCTGGTCTAAGTTTCTTCTACAGATCTCTCTTCCTTGTCTCCCATATACAAGCAATCCCTAAATGCCGATGTGCATAACAAGAAAGAAAGAAAGAAAGAAAACCTTGTTAGATAATGCTAATTTAACATTGAGAGTATTTGATTCCAATATTTATGCTGTGTTGATACTATCCTAAACGAGCTTCTAATAAGAAACATAAAAAGCCAGAGAAAAATAATTACAATAGTCCATAGATTAATGAACAGTCCGATTAATAACTACAATAGTCCACTGATTGACGAGGCAGTAATACTAATCCTATGGATCACCAAAGTGGCATAAAGTGAATGATGAAGGTGGACTAAAGGGATCGGAAAAATGACGGAGGCAAAATTAAAGAAGACGAAATTGTTGAATATTAATTTTTTTAGCATCCCCCTTGAGCAAAAAATGTATGTTAATCAACTTAAATTTTGTCAATTTTTAAACTATCATTCCTGATAATTCTTTAGTGAAAATGTTTGTAAGTGAGCCATCTATGATGACAAACTGAGAACAAATTAGATAATTGTCGAGCTTCACCTTTACAAATGTTTATCCACTTCAAAATATTTCATTTAGCCCTGTTGCACAGGATAATGTGTAATATTGATGGCCGATATGTTGTCATAATAAAGCTTCATAGAACATTTCATTTAACATTTTAATTTTCCAAGGTAAGTTCTCAACTTTAATAGGTCATAGATCACTAGTGCCATAGATTTAAATTTGATTTCTGCACTAGAACTTTTGATCACATTTTATTTTATTTTTACTTATCCAAGTAATGAGGTTATCTCCTAAGAATGTGCAATAGCTTGAGGTTAACGCCTTAACCATAGAAATTGTATAATCAAACTTTATAAAAACTTCAGCTTCAAGAGCCAGATCCTCCTCCATTTTAAATAAAATTTCTTCAACTGAAGTTTCTTTTAAATACCATGAAATTCAATTGATAGCCCTAAGGTATGATTGTTTTTTATCATGCAGGAAAAAACTTATCATACTAGCAGCACAAGCAATGTCAAGTGTAGCATATAAATAATAGACAAGTCCTCCCATGAGTCTTTTATAAGTGATTTTTTCTATGGTTGTCTCTCGAGCATTTCCAAATTTATTATTAAATTCAATGTGGCTTTTGACAGGCTTGCATCCAATTTATTTGTTTCTTTCAATTCATACATAACGTATTTCTATTATAATATAAATATTACATGTGAAAAGTATGCAACCTCAATGACAAAAAAGTACTTTAAATTGTATACTTCTACAGCTTCAAATTATAGGAATAGCCTCTTCTTCAAATTCTCCATACTTTCAAAGTCACTATCTGTTATGGTGTCAACCACAAAAATTGGGGGTGTGGAGACTCTCTGAAGCCATGTATTTCACAAATAATATATGATTGGCTTGTTATCTCCAATGCTGAACATTATTTTGGAGAACCTCTCAAGCCATGCCTTTGAAGATTACTTTAATCAATATAATGCTTCTTTAATTAACATACCTTTGGTTCTGTATTTAGTCGTCAAACATCATTTCATATAGGCCTCGCAAAGATTCTCATATAAGAAATCATTCTTCACATGAAAGTATTATATTTCTTCAATCATTTTAATAGCTTATGATAAAAGAACTCAGCAAAAGTCATTTTAGCATCAGTGAATTGACTCAGATTGACTGGGTTAATTAGATTTTGTATTGACTGAGATGGCTTGATCATTAAGCAAACCTATAATGGTTGAGCATAAGAGAGTTTTGATATAAGTATGACTTATGGAGAAGTTGGTTCTGAAGTTGAGATGTTTGTTGTGGTGTGTGAGGGGTATGGGGTAGGAAAAGCAATCTTAACAAAAGATTCATCAGTAATTAATTTTTTTTTGAGTAATAAGTGGTGATAAATTTGTCTATCTTTCTCAGAGAAGGAGAATGCAGAGGAGATAATAGCATTTGTTGTTTTTGAATAGAAGAATAGCCAAAAAAAAAAAACATATTTAATTGATTTTAGATATACTTTTATTTTTTGAGAATGTTTATTAACAAAGAAAACATTATCAAATATCTTAAAAATAAGGTCTTGTTTTAATAGAAGAATAGCCAATAAAAATATATGTAATTGCTTTTAGATATATTTTTCTTTTTTGGGAATGTGCATGAACAAAGACAACATTGTCAAATACCTTGAAAATAAGGTCATTTGAGGTGTGAAAGTAAGGACAGATTTTGGATGAGACTGCAGTGCAACTATTGAACCCAAGGACCCACATAAGTAACCGGTTTATGTATGAGTAGTTATTAAGATAGCTTTTCTTTAATATTTCTTTAATACTCTTTAATTAGAGAAAGTCGTCTTAGATGGTTTGGTGACATTAAGCGTTGACTATCGGATGATCCGATTAAGAGAGTAGATGTTTTATATTCAACTTTTGTTAAGAAAGGCAGAAGTAGACCTAGGAAGACTTGGGCTTATTGTATAAAAATGATCTTAATTTATTAGAACTAAATGAAAATATGACACTAAATAGGATGCAATGGAGAAAAAGGATTCATGTAGCCGCCCTTACGTAGTGGGATTAAGGCTTTGTTGTTGTTGTATTCTTTTGAAAAAAGAAAATCTCTTGTGATAGCAAATAGGCAACTATTCTTTTGCTCAGCCATTCAACTTTGATTGGGTGTTACATAATAGGACTCATGTATTATTCCTTTTCCTAGAAAGAAGAGTAAGACTGGTTAAAAGAAAGTCTTGAGCACTTTCAAATTTGAAACTTTTAATCTCAACATTATTTTTTTTTTATCTTATCAAAAATAGAAGAAAAAGTTTATATTTACACCAATTTTGATTTTAGTAAAAAAATAATCTGTGACACGAGTGCAGTCATTAATCAAGGACACAACCTTCGAGCCCCAAATATTTTAAATATAGAGAATGGTCCCTTGATTTCACCGTGAATGAGAAAAATAAGACTGAAATTTGTGTTAATTTTTCAAAAACTTATACACTTGTGTTTTGGTTACTTGCAAGTATCACAATAAAATTTTAAATCTTTCTTTATTAGATTTGAAAGTTTCAAAAATGAAAGGAAATATAAACAAAATTTTGGAGCTTTCTCAATAATTGGATTATTCAAGGTAATAAAGACCGTCAATTTCTTTAGCAAGTTAAATTGTCCTCCTCATTACATGTCCCTAAAAGGCATAGTGTAATGAGTAAAATACAACATTTTAAATCTGAGATGAACTTTTGGATAAATAACAACTTGGTGAATAATCTAAGTACATGGAGAACATGTCAAAAAAGTGTAATGGATTTATACTTGGTGAATAATCCAAGTACATGGAGAACATGTCAAAAAAGTGTAATGGATTTATTTATAAAAACATCTACTTGGCCAACAACAGTTGTCAAGAATCCATCAATAAAGTTATTTTATAGTTACTGGGACAAAGAATACATCAAATATATTTATAAGAAGAGAAGTTCACATATTTTAAACCTCTTAAAATAATAAGCCAAAAGCTGGGATTAGACATCTTTAAGACTTTGAAAGTTTTTAGAAGATAGGTAATATCCAAAAAAGCATTAGTAAAAGAACATGACGGAAGATCCTTTTGTAATGATACTAACAAGATTTTAAATCATTATATATCTTCTTTTTGGAATTCAATCAATGATTCTTCATGCTATCTTTTTTCACATGTATTACATATCTTTATTATTTCCATTGCCCTCTAAATACTGGTCAGCTTTTGCTTAGTGGCTTATCATGAAGCCTTAGCCTCATTATATAATATGTCGAGCCTTCTTATAATATATGCACCTATGGAAATCTATATTGACCATCTTTGTTTGATGTGGTTGCTTGTAACAAACAAAAAAGGTAAAAAAAAGAGTTTTGAGTGTTTGATGTCAGCACCCTTTATCATTAGGTTTGAACCTTCTTAGGTATAGTACTTGATTGTCAATCAAAGCAACCATTCTCCCTTCTTTCATTCAAATGATGGCAATGACTTCATTTAGGTATAGTACGTCTTCCTTTTTGAGGATTTCAAGTCTTACACCAACAAGAGAATCATAAGTTCAATTATTTTTAACAAACATTTTTAAGGAGACATGCATCTTTATTACATTTTATTTGGATGTATTAAAAATAATGCATCTCTTGCCTAAGATTTTGAAGTAGATTAGATTATTCTATGATGGATCGCCTCCCATGTTGTGTAACCAAGATCTTGGCGATGATATCCTGAAATTGGGTTCTATAACAAACCTTCAAACACATTTGATTTACTATGTCCCAAGTTGCTTTTGTTGAGTGAATAACCATGCAAGTAAATCTTATTTTATGAATCCTGGAGTTCTATAATGAGAACATCACTATAATCCAATTCATCGCAAGTATTGATTGTGGAATCACCTTTCTTTCAAGAAGGAACATACAAATTGTAATCACTTGAGAAAATTATTTTAAGTTCAAACAATAAATTTGAGTGCACTGTAATTCACCCATTTGATTTAGGTTGTTGTTCATAGTTCGATTACAGCAACAAGAGAATCATAAGTTCGATTGTTTTTAACAAACTTTTTTAAGGAGAGATGCATCTTTATTACATTTGATTTGGATGTATTATAAATAATACATCACTTGCCTAAGATTTCGTAGTAGATTAGAGTATTCTATGATGGATCGCCTCCCATGATTTGTGACCAAGATCTTGGCGATGATATCCCGAAATTGGGTTCTATAACAAACCTTCAAACACATTTGATTTACTATGTCCCAAATTTCTTTAGTTGAGTGAATAACCATGCAAGTAAATCTTATATTATGAATCCCGGAGTTCTATGATGAGGACATCACTATAATCCTATTCATCCCAAGTATTGATTGTGGAATCNAAAGCAAAGCCATAATACAAAGGAAATGAAAAATGGTGAAAAGAGAGGGCCTATAGAAAAGAAGGAAACCTCTCAAAACAACAACAGGAGTTATATGATGTAAGGGAGAGGCAACAGATCACTGGATAAAAGGAAGTCCAGTGGGGGAGGAATCCTTCTGCTCACTAAGGGTTCTTCAGTAGAGAGACCCCTTATAACGAGCCAATTGCAGGGTCTATTTTCTTCTCTGTGGATGTGGGAGAACTTGATAGAGCAAGTCTTAAGCAATTGATGAATAACAGAGATCCAACTGATTAAATTCCATGGGGTATCACAAGAACCATGGATAATGTTAATAAGCTGCAAGGAGTCAGATTCAACCCATAGCTGGTCAAAATGGCAAGATCTGGCTAAAGTGATGGCCCAAAATACAGCTTGACATTCTGCTTCAAGGGAGTCTAAAGCTTTAACAGGAGATTGAAAAAACAAGATACATCTCCCCTCATGATTCTTGAAGACACCACCAATACCAGCAGACTGAGATTTGTAGCTTCCATCAGTGTTAACTTTGGTCCATCCAAGCTTTGGGAGAGTCCAACCAATTTCCAAGATTTTGGTAATGTGTGGCTTGAGAGAAGGGCCCAACTCCAACACAGCTTCAAACTTTTTAAATTTAATCAATTTTTGTATAAAAGCAATACAATTTAGACCTACCTTCATAGGATCTAGACAGGAGTTGTCATGCTTTAACTGGTTTCTAGCCATCGAAACAAACCAAGCCACAATGTTGGGGATGTCTTGAAGATTGAATCCCCTCCAATCAGACCAACAGTTATAAAAAACCTCCCACGTTAGATTAATATTTGGGGTCTTGAGTTTACCATTTACAAAAGACCAAACTTCCTATACCCAAGGGCAAGCAAAGAAAAGGTGGGTAATAGTTTCCTCTTGGGACTGGCAGAAAATGCATCTGGAAGGACCCCTCAAACCCTTTAATTTCAATATATCATCAGTGGGAAACAATTTTAAGAATCGTCTCCATATGAAGAAAGACATGGATGGGGTGAGGAATTTATTCCAGATTGTATGGCCCCAATGTACCACCAGTTGGGGAGGCTGAGAGGAGATTGAGTTCTTTTTTATAGCAAGTCTGTCTTTTACTCCAGGTTTTACAAACAGTTTCTGAACATTATATAGTTGAGAAGGGCTACAGAAAGGAAGAATTGGAGTAAGATTCCACTTATCATGATCCCAGATGTCCTTCACAAGCAATGGAGAGGCTGGGGCATTCTTAGTAAAAGACATGTTTCGTTGCATCTTCCTCATGCATTATGAGTAGTTTTCTTTGTTCTTCTCCCAACAATGAGATATAGTTAAGTGAAAAATCTAAAATTTTTTAAAATTTTTTAATTTCTTAATTGTAATGATTCAAACTTTGAGCTTCATTTAATTATTGATCTCGCCATTGATTTGTTAAAATTTGTTGTGAAAACACACGATCTGAGAGTGCCTTGCTTTCTAAAACTAAGTAAGAATCACATTTGGTTTCATGGATGAGAATGTACTTCATGGGTTTTTTGAACATAAATAGAGAAATATACTTTGCTAAGCATAGAATTAGAGATTTTTGGGTGACAAACTAAAATCCCCAATTTGGTCCAGGTGTTTGGAGACTAAAGCGAGATGTTAGCCCTCAAATATGGGGAACATGGGAACTCTAAGGTGAGAGCTTAGTATCTCTCAACCTAACCACAGATTTAGGGAATAAACTTTGGATTAGCTAATATTCTTTGTCACTCGTAAAGAGGATAAATAATATAATTGCTACTTATTGACACAATACAATTTAATGAAAATTTCGATAATTCATTGACTATAAACACATTGAAAAGTGGAAGGATATTTTCTTAAATTTGAACCCTTAGTTATAAAACCTAGCTTAGTTACATTAGATTTAACTTTGAAGTTTAGAGATTAGTGTAGTAAACATAGTTTCTTTAGCTATTTAGCACAAAATTCAACCTGCTTTCTTACTTAAGTTTTCTATAGTTTTGATATTATGTCATTGTGTTAGTATTATAAGAATTTCCACCTCTCTGTAGGATCTATACTTAGGACTCTATTAGATCCCTTTATTACTTGTGCAACACTTATACTTATGTTTATAACCTAGTGACTATTTAAAGTTAGAGAAATACATTAATTCACCGAGAGTGGCAACTTGTAAATATTTAAAAGAGAAACTGATTATACTAAAGTGAAATTTTTTTGTGATTATCCTGCATATTTTCTTATCTCACTGTCACGTGTGTTAGGTTGTTGAAAAACATTACTAGCATAAACACCGCATCAAGTTTTTATTGTCGTTGTCGGGGAGGTAACAAAAATTTACTTTCTAACTTAAAAGACTTTATTAGAACTATAAGACCTATTTCATCGAGTATATATATATGAGTTCTTTTGTGAGAGTTTATCATTAGAATTATTATTTGTGTTTGTGTATGCGTAGTTTAGGATCTATAGGATAATACTCTAGATTATGAATTAGAAAGAATTATAAGAAAAATTTGAAAACAATAGAAAGAACTTAACAATTTGAATAAAATGAAAGTTAACTTAATTAATCAATGTATTGAAAACAAACATTGACAGAGACTTTTAAGAGACTATTTTAATCCTACAGTAGACGAAATACACCTTAGTATACAAACCATTGTTGTAGTTGCTACTTCATTTGAACTTAAACCTGCTACTATCCAAATGGTAGGAAATAATTAGTTTAGGGGAACACCATCTAAAAATCCTAACTTACATCTTGCTAGTTTTTTAAAATTGTGTTCTACATTTAAATATGATGGAGTGTCAGATGACGTTGTAAGACTTATACTTTTTCCTTTTCATTAAAAGATAAAGCTAAGATGCGGGTAAACTCAATAACACCTGGATCTATCATAACTTGGGAGCTTTATCTCAGAAATTTTTGGCTAAATATTTTCCACCATTAAAAAATTGTTAAGAAACCATTCGATGAAGTATATACTTTAATTAAAGAGATGACTATTAACAACTTTCAATGGCTCTATGAAAGGGTAAATCCTAGCCAGTGTTCACGATTCATATGTAATATCTTTTTTTGGCTTCTCAAATTATTGTAATATCAAAGAAATTAGATTAATTTGGAATTAATTTATCTCATACACCTCTTGTGGTTGAGGAAAATTTATTGAGACAAATGATAGATTCTCAATAATCATATGAGACTTTGAATGTAATTATTAAAATCAACCCAATAACCCCTATTCTAATTATTACAATGCTGGTTGGAAAAATCACCATAATTTAAGTTAGAATAATAATAATCCTAATGGGGCAAATCTGCAATGGGTAAATAATCAAGTGAACCATTTGGGAAATTTAAACAATCAGGGAAATGATAATTATCAACCTTATTATCCTCCTGGCTTTAATAGCAACACATAATTTAAGGAAATGAAATTGTATATGGAGGAAGTAGTGTTACAAATGGGTAATCAGTTACAAAGTCTAGGAGGCGCAATGAGAAATATGGAAAATCAATTGGGCTACTACAGTTAGCAATAGACCTCAAGGAACTCTTTCTAGTAATGTCGAGATTAATTCTAAAGAACAAAACAAAGAGAAAATTAAGGCTATTCAACTTAGAAGCAAAAGAGAAGTGAAGAAAAAACTTCAAATAGAGATTGAGGTTGAGAAAGAAGGGGTGGTAATTGAAAAGCCTGAGGAAGATATTCCTCATGACTTAGAGTACCCTATTATACCAATGAATATTAAAGTAGAAAAACTACCACCTCCATTCCCTCAAAAACTGAAACAACAAAATTTGGATAAATAATTTTCAAAATTCTTGCAAATATTTAAGAAATTAACCATCACATTCCATTTGTTGATGCCCTGGAACAGATGTCAAGCTATGTAAAATTTATGAAGGATATATTAAATAAAAAAGGAAGTTTATAGATAATGAGACTATTGTCCTTAGTGAGGAGTGTAGTGCTATAAGTCATAAAAAGCTTCTTAAAAAACTTACAGATCCTGACAACTTTACTATTCTGTGCACTATAGGAGAGAGATTTTATGGAAAAGATTTGTGTGATTTAGGATCGAGTATTAACCTTATGGCACTATCTATTTTCAGAAGGTTAGGCTTAGGACAGATTTCTCTTACTATGGTAACCCTGCAATTAGCTGATCATTCGACCACCTATCCAAAAGGAGTTGTAGAAGATGTATTGGTAAAGGTTGATAAATTTATCATCCCGATGGATTTCATTGTGTTAGATATGGAGAAAGGTAAAGAAATTCCAATCATTTTATGGAGACCTTTTTTTGCCATTGAAAGAGCTATGATAGACGTATAAAAAGGCGAGTTAACCATGAGAATCAATGACTAAGAAGTTACATTTAATATAACAAAATCAATGAATTACCAAACAAAAGGAAGTGATGATGAATGCTTCAGAAAAGTAATTAATGATCATTTAAGTAACAATTATTTCTCAGATAATTTTTAAGAAAAAATTGCAGAAGAACATGTGAAGCATAAATATGAAGATCAAAGGCAAGATAAATTAATTAAAGCAAGTAATGATGACTTATATTATTTCTAGAAAAGATTTGAGCCGTTGGACACTATAGAAAGTAGTAAGAATCTTATTTTTTCAATAGAAACACCTCTTGAACTTAAGATGAAGATACTAACTACACATTTAAACTATTTTTTTTAGAAAATTTATCTTATCCTCAGAGTTCACTAAATTAAAAGAACAAAAATTATGGGAAACTTTATGAAAATATAAGAAAGTCTTTGGATGGACAATAACTAATATCAAAGGAATTAGTCCATCAATTTATATGCATAAAATTTTATTGAAAGAACATCATGAACCAAAAGCTGACCCTTAAAAAAGGTTAAACTCTATGATGAATAAAGTGTTAAGAAAGAAATTTTAAAATGGTTAGATGACAAAATCATTTATCTTATTTTAGACAGTGCTTGGGATTGTCCACTTCACTGTGTTCCCAAGAAATGGGGAGCGACTGTAGCTTTAAATGAGAAAAATAATTGATACCAACAAGCTAAGTCCCTAGATGGCGAATTTATATTGACTATAAAAAATTAAATTCTACCACTAAGAAAGATCATTTTTCTCTACCTTTTTTGCACAAAATGTTGGATAAGCAAGTTAGGAATAGATATTTCTACTTTTTGGATGGATATACTGGGTATCACCAAATTCTTATTGTTCATGAGGATTAAGGAAAAATAACATTTACTAGTCCTTATGATAATTTTTCTTTCAGATGATTGCTCTTTGGTTTATGTAATGCACCTATAACATTTTAAAGATGCATGATATCTATTTTCCACGATTTAATTGAAAAAGAAATAAAAGTTTTTATGGAAACTTTTTCTGTGTTTGGAACTTCATTTGAATCATGTTTAAATAATTTAGAAAAAGTTTTAGAATGAAGTGAAAAGACAAATTTAATGTTAAATTGAGAGAAATGTCAATTTATGATTGTAGGAGAAATTGTTCTTAAGAATAAAATTTATGAAAACAGTGTGAAAAAATTCAAGTTATAGGTAAATAACCTCCTCCTACTACAGTGAGGGGGTTAGAAGTTTTTTAGGACATGCTGGTTTCTACAGGCGATACATTAAAGATTTTTCAAAAATCACTAAGCCTCTATGCCAACTTTTAAAAGAAGCCACAAATTTTGATTTTAACCTAGAGTGCATAAATGCCTTCAAATTTTTAAAAGAAAAATTAATTAGTGCCTTTATAATAGTTTCACCTGGTTTGGAGAGACCATTTGAGCTAATATGTGATGCTAATGATTATGTAATTGGAGCAGTTTTAGGGCAAAGATATGACAAAAATTTTAAAATTATATATTACGCTAGAAAAAACTCTTAATGAAGCTCAAATTAATTATATCACTACAAAAAAGAGTTATTTGTAATTATATATGCTTTTGATAAGTTCATGTCATATATAAGTGGAGCTAAATGTACTGTGCATACTAATTATTCTGCTATAAGATATTTGAAGCAAAAGAAGGAAGCGAAACAAAGATTAATTAGATTAATCCTTCTAATGAAAGAATTAAACATTGTTATAGTAGATAGGAAGGGGATTGATAATCAAATAGTTGATCATTTATCTGGAGAAAAAAAATCCTTATAATCTTGAAAGTAAAATTAAGGAAAATTTTCTTGATAAAAAATTATACACTATTAATGAAAAGAAAATACTTTGGTATGCATACATAGTTAACTTTATTGTTAGTGATCTTCTATCATATGGATTGACAACAAGACAAAAAAAAAATTATTCATGATGCTAGGTTTTACTTTTGGGATGACCCATATTTATACAAGCAATGTAAAGATCAAGTTATTTGGAGATATGTACCTTGTGAATAAACCGAAAAAATTATTCAAAAACACTATGATTCCAAATTTGGAGGACATTATGAAATTGATAGAACTGCACACAAAATTTTACAATCTAGATTTTATTGGCCTACTCTATTTAGGGATGTTAATACTTATGTAAAAACATGTGATTGATGTCAACGAGTAGGAAATATTTCAAAAAGGAATGAAATGCCTCTAAATTTTACATTGGAAGTTGAAATTGTTGATGTATGGGGATTGGATTTATGGGAACATTCATATCATCTTCAAAACTTATGTATTAATTGCAATAGACTATGTTACAAAGTGGATTGAAGCAGTTGCTTTACCTCACTATGTTGCTTGAAGTGTGTCAAAATTTTTATTGAAAAATATTTTTACTAGATATAGAATGCCTAGAGTATTCATTATGGATGAGAGATTTGAGAAACTAGTTGAAAAATATGATATTAAACTTCAGACCTCCACTACTTATCATCTCCAGACCAGTGGTCTAGCAGAATTATCTACTCGTAAAATTAAAAGAATTTTGAAAAAAAATATAAATCCTAACAAATTGGATTGGTCTGCTAGATTAGATACCACATTATGGGTTTATAGGACAACATACAAGACTCATATAAGAATGTCCCAATATAGACTTATTTTTTGTAAGACTTGTCACTTATCAGTAGAACTGGAGCACATAGCTTATTGGGCTTTTAAGGAATTTTATTTTATTTTAAAAGATGATAGTGAAAAAAGAATATTGCAACAGAATGAGCTTGATGAGATAAAAAATGATTCTTATGAAGAAGTTAAGATTTATAAAGAAAAAATGAAAAATTGGCTTAATCGTATGCTAATAAAAAAGAAATTCAAACTTGGATAAGAGGTTCTATTGTACAATGTAATATTCAAATTATTTCCAGGAAAACTTAAGTCTAGATGGATGGGGTTATATATTATGATAAAAGTTTACCCATATGGAGTAGTGGACATTGAAGATCCAAAAACTAAAAAAAATATTTTAGGTTATGGACACATGTCAAAACCTTACTTTGATAGCTAGATATATACTTTTAAAGTGGTTTTAATGTTGAGTGAACTAGAGTGAAGATTGGAAATGTTGGGCTGATGACGTTAAACCAATTGCTTTGTGGTAGGCAACCCATAGATATCTTTGTTATTAATTTTAATTTGCTTTTGTGTTAAAAATGCTCTTTCAATGAATTATATGTGCTTTAGAGTCTTACATGTTAATAAAATACATAAAACACTTTAGTTATTGAGTTTTATAGAAGGAATGAGTGTTATTTGGACCTTAGGTGAGATGACACATAAATGTACACTAGCGCCTAGGCGCCAAAACTGGCGCCTAAGTGCCAACTTACAGGCGACGCCTAACCGCCCAAAATCTGGTTCCTAGGAATTGCAATTATAAAAACCACCTGGAAGTTTCTTTTCACAATTTTTAGACTAATTTTTCTCTATATAACTCTTATAACTTATCATTTGGAGTTAATTCAAGTCTGTAGAGAGGTAGAGGATCCACTATTCTTGTTTATGGCTTCCAACTCTAAGTGGAAATAAGAAAATGGGATCTTCAATAAAAGGAAGTTCATAAGTTTTGAAGTGCATAAATTATATGATAGGAATTTTGTAAAGAAGAAATTGATCAAGGAAAGAGGTTTCATAAATTGAGGTTTCAATATTCCTGGTAGTCATGTGGAAGAGATAATCGTGGAAAGGCAATGGGAAGTACTATGATACACAACTGCTATTGTACTCATTCTTATCGTGAAAGAATTTTATGATACTCTTCATGGGATAAACCAGGAAGTTGTCTATGTTTGAGGTAGGTGCGTACCTTTTACTCCTTCAAGAATCATTGAATTGTTCTTGATAGAGAATGTTCCAATTTGTCACAATGCCGACTTCTCTCTTACAAGAGTCAACTTAAATGAAGTCTTTAAATTTCTGAAGGATGAAGATGGAACTTGAGAAAAAAAAGATGATTGTGATGTAATTTTTCCTTATTCATTATTAACTTCTACCTCGAAGCCTTGACATTTCTTCATTTTGGCCAAATTACTTCCTACAACGAAACTGTTCACCTCACTTTTGGTTGAGGTTTCGTTTTTCCTCTTTAGAAGCTTAAGGTCTAGCTATAGGACTTTCCTATTGACTATTCTTAGAAAATTAGACAAGAAACCTTCACCATTAGAAATTCCAAGCTCATCTTTACTCAGATTGAAGTTCTACATATTGGTCCTAATCTCTAGCACTTATAGGTGGGGTCACTTTGAGGGAGCTTAAGGAGAGTCCCTTTAGGACTGCTAGACCTTAGGGTTTTTCCCTGGGTGTTGATTTAGGGCTTAAGGCTCTCATTTGCACTCACTCTCACTTACAATCACTCACAACCCTAAATCTAAAATTTCTTGACTTTGGTCCCTTGATCTTTTGGGATACTCATGTAGGTGGCCCCCTAAACCCACTGGCCCTAGGCTAGGGTTTAGCTAAGACCAGTACATAGAGGACCCAAAATGAGGTTTTAATTGGTCCATGGCTTATTGAAGTTGATTGGTACCCCAATTTTACCAAAAATACCCAACCTTGCCTTTTGCCCCTAAATTCCCCAAAGTTACGGACCACGACTTTATCTATGCTAAAAAAATATAAGTATTTAATACTGTTGCTAAAAGATTTAATTCCTCACCAACTGTAACAAAACTTAATAATAGTTATAGATTCGATAAATATGGACGCAATAAATATTTAATAATTGTAAAGTCACACTTATCAATGCAAGTATACATATTGCTCAAGTAATATAGGGCTCTAATGGAGTCNGAATATGATAAATATGAGAATTGGAATGAATGAAAAAAGACTTATAGTAATGAAAGTTTGCAACTTCTAGGTACGGAAGCTATGAAAGTTGTGCTTTATAGAAATGCTAAGAAAGAAAACGTAAAGTAAGGCACTTATACTACATAAAGAAATGAAGAGAATTGGTTGAATATTTCATGCCAATATTGATTAACTATTTTTACAATCTTAGAGGAACTTCTATTAGAAAAAATGCGAAGTAAGGAATAATAATTATAACAGTCGGCGAATTGATGGTTGGCGGAATAATAATTATAAAATACTTACCATATTTCATAAATTTATGATATCTTAATACAAATAACACAACACTGACTAGCATGAACTAATTAAGGAAAGTAAAGAACAACTAGGCTTGGTGGAACAACGATGGAGGAAAAATTGATGGAGATTAAACTTTCCCAACATAGGGGATAGAGATTAGAGAAAGTCCAGGAGGAGATATGAATTCATACCAAGGCACACTGGTAGTATGTCGTCATCATAGAACTAGCATAGACACACTTGTTGTAAATTTTAGAGGTAAAAAATAATTATTTCTCTTCAATTTCATATGAAACTATAACAAGATAAATAGAGAGAGATGACTCCCACATTAAGAAAATCATAAATCAGCCATAATTCCTCATCATAAAAAAGGATGCAAGAATTATAACATACCAATCATAAAAGGCTTTAATAGAAGAAAATAATAAAAGATGCTAAAAATAGAACTTCCTCAATAATTTTAACACCCCTTTAAATTGGAACAAAGATATTTATCGTTTCCAACTTGCATATAAAGAGTTTGAAATTAGGCCTAAATAGTCCTTTCGTGAAGATATCCACTATTTATTGATCGGTAGAGTTAAATGACATGCAAATAGATCCACAATCAATTTTTTCTTTTATGAAGTGTTTCTCAATCTCCACATCCTTTGTGTGAACATATTGCACATAATTTTCCGCAATGCTTATGGTAACTTTATTTTCACAATATAACTTCATTGACGTATCTATCAAAATTTGTAGCTCTTCAAGAATTTTCTTCAACCATAACATCTCATATATTCCATTAGCCATAGCTTGATATTCTGCTTCGACACAACTCCTTGCCACCACATTTTGTTTCTTACTTCGCCATGTAACCAGATTTCTCGGACATGACTACAGTATCCAACAATCAATCTAATATCAAAAGTTGAGCCTGCACAATCTGCATCAGTTTATGTCTATATATTATGTTGTGAGGTTTTCTGAATGAGTAAACCCTTAATTGATGTATTTTTTTAGGTATCTGAGAATCTTGTTAATTGCTTCGAGGTGTTTCTTAAAGGGAGAATGCGTAAATTGACTTACTAAACTTACAGCAAAGATGATATATGGACGTGTATGTGATAATTATATCAACATTCCCACCAATTTTTGATATCTGTATGTATTCACTGGGTCACCTTCCTTCTCATCTCCCAACTATTGATTTTGATCAATTTAGTGTCTATAGGCCTACAAGTACTCATCTCAAATTATTTTAGGTGGTCAAGAACGTACATCCGTTGAGAAACAATAATCCCTATTTTAAATCTAGTAACCTCCATTCCAATGAAATACCTAAAGATCCCATGTCCTTGGTCTCAAAAACTGATGAGGGAAATTTTCAACCAGTTATTTTCATATGTATAATCTCCAGTGAGAATTATATCGTCCACATATATGATCAGTATGGCTATCTACCAATCTTTTGAATGCTTGAAGAACATTGCATGATCTTCTCTCCCTTTAGTATGCCCCTAATCTTTAACAAATAGTGCAATTTTCTCAAACCACACTCTTGGTGAAAGCTAAACCCTAAAGCCCAAAGGATTTTTTAATGTACACAGCTTTGTGTCAAACTTCTCATTAAATCCTAGAAGCGCGTCCATAAACACTTCTTCTAAGTCTCCATCAAAGAAGACATTCTTTATATCCAACTGTTATAGGGGTCCATCAAGATTAGCTACAAATGATAAGAGTACCCTTATAGAGTTTAGTTGTGCAACTAGAGCAAATGTCTCTAAACAATCAATATCTTGTGTCTGAGTAAATCTCTTAGCAATCAGTCTAGTCTTTTGTCATCCTAAAGTGTCATCAGAATTGTAGTTGATTGAAAACACTCATTTGCTCTGACCATTATCTTTCCTCTAGCTAGACTAACCAATTTCACGTGTCATTTTTTAAGAGCTTCCATCTCCTCGAAACAACCTCCTTCCACTTAGGAACATTTAAAGCGTATTAGAGAGTTCTAAGAATCTCCATAAGTGATAATTTTAAGGTAAAAAAACAGCAAATGGGTGAAATATTTTCGTATGACACACAATGGGACAAAGGATGTTGATTTCAAGACCTTTTTCTAATGGGAAGGCTGGACTCATTAGACTCAAGAATCAAACTGGTTTCTTATTCATGACTAGAATTAAAACGGAAAGATGGAAGTAGACACAATACGAGGTAAAGGATTAGTGAGGACATCAATTGAGTTTGCAAAATTTGGGCAGTGCAAAGATTCATAGACATCTTTTGAGTTTTCTTATGTCGCGAGTAGACAAGATCAAATGTATCACTGTCATTGTTCTTTCTTATTTCTTCGTTGTTATGAACAACATGAGATGGTAGTGTAGAAACTTCAATATCTAAAAAACTCAACGCACTCACTCCTGATATAATATCACTAAGGATTATAGAAAGAACAATCAATGTTAGGGGCATACTACTTTGGGAGTCTCTGAATTGAAGAAAATCCTAAAATTCAGTGGACACATCTTTATTTTTTTCTTTCCCTTGAAGATGAGGTAAAAAATGATTATAGTTAAAAAAAAGTGACATCTACGACAACAAATATTTTTTTAGAATAGTGATCAAAATATTTATACCATTTCTGTTTATGAGAATAAACAACACACATTTTTTTGCTCAAAAATCATGTTTTTCTTAATTATGAATGTAAAAGCAATATACCCAAATATCTTTAGAGTTATAGATGGCGAGAGCCAATTTTTTGAAAAACTTTAAATGTGTTTCAAAGCTTAAGAAATTATTAGATGTTATGCTATGAGAAATTTAGCAATGAGAACAGCTTCCCCCCAAAGATATTGAGGCATCTGATTGAAAAATAACAATGTTTGAGTTGCTTCAAATAAGTGCTTATTTTTCTTTCAGCAAAATCATTTTGTTGAAGAGTGTCGACACAAGAACTTTGATCAATAATTTCTTTGTCATGAAGAATTGACCAAAGTATTTTTGAAATAATCTAGATAATTATAACTCTGCAATATTTGAATGACTGCTCAAAATTGTGTTTGTACCAAGGCGTAAAAATTTTTAAATGTTTCTACTTCAGACTTTTTTTATTAGATATCCCCAACTGAACCTAGTATAATCATCAGTGAAAGTCATAAACTATTTTTTTCAGAATGTATACAGGTTTTACGAGTACTCAAGATAGCACTATGAATCAAAGTAAATAGTGTAGTTGGTTTGAATATTTCTAAAGAAAACGATGTGCGGTAATATTTAGCAAACTGATACACTTCACATTAAAACAACACCATATTTTTACTCCCAAATAATTTGGAAACAAGTAGTTTAGATAAAAAAATATGGATGACATAACTTATAATGTCATAACATAATTTCATTATCTTTAGAAACAAAAATAGAATTTAAACCTGCATTTTAACATTGCCCATTTGAGTCAAGTCCATCGCCAAAATAGTAGAGTCCATTTTTTCTTTAGCCACTGCCAATTGACAGCGATTTTATATATGCTTAAAAATATAAGTATTTAATACTACTGCTAGAAGATTTAATTCCTCAGCAACGACACCAAAAACTTAATAACGGCCATAGAATCGATAAAGATGTACATATAAAATATTCAATAATGATAAAGTCACATTATCAACGTAAGTATACGTATCGCTCAAGTTATATATGACTCTAATGGAGTCCTAGATATCGATCCCACAGGGAGTAATATTAGAACTACGAACTAAGATTTTNGAATTTTTTCTGAAAATCTCACTATGATATTTATCTGAATTAAACTTATAGTATTTCAGTATTAAAATTTTACTACTGTAGATCATAACTTTTATGTAGTATTAAAATTACTTGAGGACAAGTAATAGTTAAGTTTGGCGGATTTTGACCAAAGGAAAATATTTTGAGATTTTCATACCTATTTTATACTGTTTTTGATGATATTGCACTTTAAAGAAAGTTATTTTGGATGTTTTGTTGCAGGAATGATGAATTAGGGTCATTGGAGCAAAGAGATGCAAAAATGAGCAAATTTGAAATGTGCAGAATTGAACTGAGGCACTGACGGCGCCATCGACCCCGCCGACGGCGAGATTTTCTTGAGACTCCAAATATAATTCATTAAGAAGGTCCACCGACGGTGCCCTTGAAGCTGCCGACGGTGAGGTCGGCGGTTATGCCCAAACATGCTTTAGATAAGGCCAAATTTTGAAGNTTGAGGCACTGACGGCACCATCGACCCTGCCGACGGCGAGATTTTCTTGAGACTCCAAATATAATTCATTAAGAAGGTCCACCGACGGCGCCCTTGAAGCTGCCGACGGTGAGGTCGGCGGTTATGCCCAAACATGCTTTAGATAAGGCCAAATTTTGAAGGGATGCTTAAGAAACTCTTGATAAAGCTCATCCACAACTTTAAGAGACTATTTTGACCAAAAATTGGAGAGCCTAGAAGGGGGGAAAACTAAAAAATGGAAGTGTGAAACAAGTATAGAGATTCTAAATTGTGAGGAATTCTTCGAGAGATTGTAAGAGTGGAGAGAAAGTGAGAGATTTCTTCCTCCTTCCACTTCGAAGAAGAATTCTGTGTGCTGTAAAGAAAGAAAGAGATTCAGAGGAACTTCGAGGAGTTGCTTTGAAGAGGAATTTTATGTGTTGTAAAGAAAGGAAGAGTTTCAGAGGAACTTCGAGGAGTGTTCTTAGGGAGAAGTTAGAGATAAGTTATTTACTTGTTGTAGTTTGTATGACTTTCATTTTATATATGAATTCCGAGTTTTGCTGCGTTTTCCCCATGAGATCTGAGTAGTTTTCTCTATATTTCTCATTGTCTCGTGATCTGTGAAATGGTGATTTGAATTGGTGAAGCCATGAAAATGTTTAAGAAATTGTGATGATTNTGGAAGTGTGAAACAAGTATAGAGATTCTAAATTGTGAGGAATTCTTTGAGAGATTGTAAGAGTGGAGAGAAAGTGAGAGATTTCTTCCTCCTTCCACTTCGAAGAAGAATTCTGTGTGCTGTAAAGAAAGAAAGAGATTCAGAGGAACTTCGAGGAGTTGCTTTGAAGAGGAATTTTATGTGTTGTAAAGAAAGGAAGAGTTTCAGAGGAACTTCGAGGAGTGTTCTTAGGGAGAAGTTAGAGATAAGTTATTTTCTTATTGTAATTTGTATGACTTTGATTTTATATATGAATTCCGAGTTTCGCTGCGTTTTCCCCATGAGATCTGAGTAGTTTTCTCTATATTTCTTCTTGTCTCGTGATCTGTGAAATGGTGATTTGAATTGGTGAAGCCATGAAAATGTTTAAGAAATTGTGATGATTTTCTTACTTTGATCTTAATTTACTTTCAATCTGGCCAATTGATTTGTTAAAATATGTTGAGTTTTACACTTTGATCTTAATTTACTTTCAATCTAGCCAATTGATTTGTTAAAATATGTTGAGTTTTACAACTAAACTAAACATTAAATCCAAGATTTAGGGAGGTCAAAGCCCTTGGCAGTTGGGTGCAAATAAATAGAGAAATAATATTACCGGGCATAGAATTGGAGANAATCTAAGATTTGGGGAGGTCAAAGCCCTTGGCAGTTGGGTGCAAATAAATAGAGAAATAATATTACCGGGCATAGAATTGGAGATTTTAGAGTGACAGACTAAAATCCCCAATTCGGTCTTATCGTTTGGGTGCAATATGCAGATGTTAGCCCTCAGGTGAGGGGAACGTGGGAGCTCCGAAGTGAGAGCCGGTATCAGTGTAGATGTTAGCCCTCAGGCGAGGGGAATGTGGGAGCTCCGATGTTTGGGTGTTGATGTGTAGATGTTAGCCCTCAGGTGAGGGGAACGTGGGAGCTCCAAAGTGTCCGGTATCCTCCCAGCCTAGCTGTAGATTCAGTAACCAAGCATAGGATTAGTCAATGTTCTTTATTCGGTATCCTCCTAGCCGAGCTACAAATTTAGTAAACAAGCATAAGATTAATCAATGCTCTTTGTGCCTGTACCAAAGGGTAAAGAATAGGTATGCTCCTATTTGGCACATTATAAATTGAACNGAGAGTGACAGACTAAAATTCCCAATTCGGTCCTATCGTTTGGGTGCTGAAGTGTAGATGTTAGCCCTCAGGAAACTAAAATCCTCAATTCGGTCCTATCGTTTGGGTGCTGAAGTGTAGATGTTAGCCCTCAGGTTAGGATTAGTCAATGTTCTTTATGCCTGGACCAAAGGGTAAAGAATAGGTATGCTTCAATTTGACACAACATAATTTGAACTAATTCACTTTATTCATTCACTATAATTTCTTGACAAGGAGAATGATGCTTTCTTTTATATTGAATATCACATTAAAAACCTTATCAGTATAATTAGTTATTTAATAGCTATTAAAATTACAGATTTATTTCAATTGCCTATTAGTGACAGATAAGCAAATTGAACTTCATTGTTGTGATTAAAGTATTACTTTTNTCAAGACTTAATCACAACAATGTAATTCAAATTGCTTATCTGTCACTAATAGACAATTGAAATAAATATGTAATTTTAACAACTTTTAAATAACTAATCATACGAATAAAGTTTCTAACGTGATGTTCAATATATAAGAAAACATCATTCTCCTTGTCAAGAAATTATAGTGAATGGGTAAAGTGAATCAGTTCAAATTGTATTGTGTCAAATAGGAGCATACCAATTNCATTAACTATAATTTCTTGACAAGGAGAAGAATGCTTTCTTATATATTGATTATCACATTTAAACCTTCATTAGTATCATTAGTTTTTTAATAGTTATTANATAGTACTTGAGCGATATGTATACTTGCATTGATAAGTGTGAATTTATAATTATTGAATATTTATTACGTCCATATTTATCGAATCTATAACAGTTATTAAGTTTTTGTACAGTTGCTGAGGAATTAAATCTTTTAGCAGCAGTATTAAATACTTCTAATTTTAAGCATATCTATAGTCGCGGTCAAGTTTTTGGCGCCGTTGTTGGGGAGTGAGTAAAAAAAAATCACAATTAGAGTAACAGACAAATTAAGATTATTAAAAAAATTTTACTTGAATTGCAAAATTATTTTCGTATTTAGTAATTGTTTTACTCTGTACTGATTTCAAATTGTATACGTAAATTTGGACCTGAAAATCTTATACCATACGATTCGGAAATAGAACGCACTGTTAGAAAGGTTTGAAGAATGAGAAGAGAACTTAGAAAGTCTGATACAATGGAAAACAACATGAACAATCAAGGAATAGAGAATGAACACCAACCTAGACCCCTACGAGATTATGCAAATCCTACAGCAGATGAAATTCACTTATCTATCCAAAATCCTGATGTAGCTCCTAATTCATTTGTGCTTAAACCTGCTATTATCGAAATGTTACAAAATAATCAATTCAGAGGTACACCAAATGAAGATCTTAACTTACACCTCGCTAGTTTCTTAGAACTATGTGCTACTTTTAAATATGACGGAGTCTTAAACGATACTGTTAGACTTAGACTTTTTCCTTTTTCACTGAGGGATAAGGCTAAGATGTAGTTAAATTCATTAGCACCAGAATTTATTAGAACTTGGGGAGAACTTTCATATAAATTTCTATCCAAATATTTCCCTCCATCCAAAACTGTTAAACTTAGAAATGACATAACAATTTTGTCAGATTGATGGAGAGTCGTATGAAGCTTGGGAGAGATTTAAAGATCTTCTTAGGAACTATCAAATTGATGGAGAGTCAATATACGAAGCTTGGGAGAGATTTAAATATCTTCTTAGGAAATGCCCAATTGATGGAGAGTCAATATACGAAGGTTAGGAGATAAATGACATAACATCATTTTGTCAGATTGATGGAGAGTCGATATATGAAGCTTGGGAGAGATTAAAAGACTATTAAGAAATGCCCTCATCATTCGTTACCAGATTGGTTGATAATTCAAACTTTTTATAATGGACATAACATCATTCTGTCAGATTGATGGAGAGTCAATATACGAAGCTTGGGAGAGATTTAAAGATCTTCTTAGAAATTGCCCTCATCATTCATTACCAGACTGGTGCTGCTAAACTAAGAAATGACATAACATCGTTCTGTCAGATTGATGGAGAGTCAATATATGAACTGCTAAACTTAGAAATGACATAACATCATTCTGTCAAATTGATGGAGAGTCAATATATGAAGCTGATTTAAAGATCTTCTTAGGAAATGCCCTCATCATTCGTTACCAGATTGGATGATAATCTTCCATCCAAAACTGCTAAACTTAGAAATGACATAACATAGTTCTGTCAGATTGATGGAGAGTCAATATATGAAGCTTGGGAGAGATTTAAAGATATAACATCTTTCTGTCAGATTGATGGAGAGTATCCAAAACTGCTAAACTTAGAAATGACATAACATCATTTTGTCAGATTGATGGAGAGTCGAAAAACTGCTAAACTTAGAAATGACATAACATTGTTCTGTCAGATTGATGGAGAGTCAATATACGAAGCTTGGGAGAGATTTAAAGATCTTCTTAGAAATTGCCCTCATCATTCATTACCAGACTGGTGCTGCTAAACTAAGAAATGACATAACATCGTTCTGTCAGATTGATGGAGAGTCAATATATGAACTGCTAAACTTAGAAATGACATAACATCATTCTATCAAATTGATGGAGAGTCAATATACGAAGCTTGGGAGAGATTTAAAGACTATTAAGAAATGCCCTCATCATTCGTTACCAGATTGGTTGATAATTCAAACTTTTTATAATGGACATAACATCATTCTGTCAGATTGATGGAGAGTCAATATACGAAGCTTGGGAGAGATTTAAAGATCTTCTTAGCATAACATCATTTTGTCAAATTGATGGAGAGTCAATATACGAAGGTTAGGAGAGATTTAAAGATCTTCTTAGGAAGTCCTGATCATTCCTTATTAGATTGGTTGATAATTTAAACTTTTTATAATGAATTAGTGGGATCTCTTAGATCGATTATAGATGTTGTGGCTGGTGGTTCGTTAATGTCAAAACCTTTTGATGAGGCTTATTCATTAATAGAAGAAATGGCTACCAACAATTTTCAATGGCCCTCTGAGCGGGTAAATCCTAAAAGAGTAGCTAGTATCCATGATTCTGATGCAATATCTATGTTAGCTTCACAGATTGCTGCAATATCAAAGAAATTAGATCATTATGGGATGAATTATTCTCCAACACCTCCTATGATGGAAGAAATTCATCTGGGCAATTTGTGGATGTTCAACCTTCATATAAGAATTTAAATGATATTAATAGACCCAACAACCCTTATTCAAACTATTATAATCCAGGTTGGAAGAATCATTCAAAATTTAATTGAAATAACAATTCTTCTACAAATCAACAATGGGCAAACAACCCAGTGAACCTATTAGGAAATTCATCCAACCAAGGAAATGTAAACTATAGACCTTCTTATCCTCCAGGATTTAACAGTAGCACTCAAATTAAGGAAAAGAAGTTGTCTATGGAAGACCTGATATTAAACATGGGTCATCAATTGTAGAATCAAGGAAATCAATTAGAAATTCAAGGAAATCAATTACAAAATCAAGGAACTGCTATTAAGTATATTGAAAACCAATTAGGGCATATTGCTACTGCGCTTAGTAACTGAACATTAGGAACTTTTCTGAGTACTGTGGAGCCAAATCCTAAAGATCAAGGAAAAGAATAGATAAAAGCGATACAATTACAAAGTGGAAAAGAGACAAGGTGTAAAAAGAAATGGAAACTGAAAAAGAGAGTGGATACCGATAAAGAAAAGGATCATGAATACCCAGATTTAGAATATCCATTTACACCAATGAAGATTACTTTCGAGAAACCTCCACCACCGTTTCCTTAAAGATTGAAGCAACACAAACAGAATAAATAATTTTTCAAATTTTTAGAATTTTCTTAAGAAGTTAACAGTAAACATTCCCTTCGTAGAAGCTTTAGAGCAGATGCCTAATTATGTGAAATTTATGAAACATATTCTGAACAAGAAAAAGAAGTTCACAGATAACGAAACTTTTGCACTTAGCAAAGTGTGTAGTACAATTATTCAGAAAAAGCTTCCTGAAAAATTAAAAGATCCTAGTAGTTTCACTATACCATGTGCNTAGAGTAATGAATCAACTGAAAATGCTGACAGTGCTATGAATTATTATAAAAAGCTAATCCAAAGCCCAAAATAACAAAGAGTTCATCTGCACATTAAACTTTTTATTTATGATCATGAATATACTCATAATATCAACCTTGTTGAAGTTCCAAAGTGGAAGGAATCTGGCAGGCCCTCTCCCAAATAGAAAGTGCTAGATCAGCAGGTCGAGATGACTTCACATCTGATTTTTACAAGAAAGCTTGGGACATCATCAAGGGGGATGTAGTGGTGGCCATACAAAGCTTTTCTCAATGTCATGTGTTACGAAAATATTTTAATGCAACCAACATTGTTTTTGTTCCTGAATCTTTAACCAGAGAATATTGGAAACAATTTTGAACCATTAGCCTCACTAATGTGGTGAGTAAAATTACTAGAAAAATGTTGGTAAGAAGGTTACAGTCCTACTTGCATCATCTAATTAGTATAAAGTAGGAAGCCTTTGTGAAGGGGGGTAGATTGGGGATAATGTTCTTATAACCCAGAAATTGTTAAATGATTTATACAAAACCAGTAGTGGGGGAAATATAATCTACAAACTTTATCTAAAGAAGGCTTATGAGATAATACACTTGGAATTTGTTCTGGAATCCTTAGAGGTTAAGGGATTTTCAGAGTCTCCCTGTCTTATCATCAAAATATGGTTGGAGGGTAATGTGAATTCAGTTTTCATTAATCAGAGATCTCATGGTTTCTTGAAAGCTTCCATGGGTCTCAAAAAAGGAGACCCGCTATCCCCCACTACCTTTATTTTTCTCTTGGACTATCTAACTAACTAGTTTGATAGACCCTCTTAGAGAAAGAGCTAAAACAAATATCATCAAAATTCAAGCTAGGATATCTACCACTTAGTCTATGCAGATGACATTATCATTTTCTCTTGAGCCAATAAGGCAGCTACTAAATTGATACACACCTATCTATATGAAATCCATGACACTTCAGGACTGATGCTCATAAAGAGAAGTGTCTAGTTCTTCTCAGTAAAAGGATCTCTCCCTCCATTAAACAATGGATTCTTAATCTCACTGGCTTCACCCCCATGTCCACTCCTTTCAAATACCTGGGTGTTCCTCTTCTCAAAAGAAGAACCAACTCCAAATTACATTGTTGGACCAACTCTATTCTTTCAAATGGAGGCAGGATAACACTATTAAAAAGCATCCTGACTTCCTTCCCATCTTACATTCTACAAATGGTTGTAATGAAGAAAATCACCCATCTTCTCCTGAAAAGATGCTTCAACAGATTTCTCTGAGCTGGGCAGAGAAAGTAGCTTTATTTTGCCAGTTGGTAGAAAACAGCCAAACCAACTTCTGCTAGAGGTCTATGATTAAAGGGACTCAAAAATCTTCAACATATCAGTTTATGTAAACTATGGCTGAAATTAGATAGTAGACTACCCTTTGGTTATTGTTTATTTTTACAAAATAATGCAGATCCTCACATCCCATTTATGTTTCTAGGAAGCTAAGAAACACAAAAATCTGGGTGAATTTCATCAAAGTCAGACAAGATGTTAAAGTTTCTTCTTATGGGATCCTGACCAAGGCAAGCTACATTTTTTGTTAGATAGATGGTGCCAAGATAATTTCCTCAATACTTATCCTCAAAGCTATGACACTGAGCTGATGGTGAAGGATTTTTGGGAGGAGAACTCCTGGTCTAGAGAATTTCTACATTCCTTCCTTGACCTAAATTCAGTTGATCTCATCTCCAAAATACCATTTGATAAGAACCAAAAAGATAGGCTGCTTTTAGCTTCAAGTTCAACTCCAAACCTCACTAAAGTGGTCTATTCCAAGTTATACCATTGGGAAGGCGTGACATAGGGTTCGTGTTTGTGGAATAAGTTTATTACTCCCTCCATGTCATTCTTCATCTGGAGAATCTTCCATAAACTACCGCCTATAGATGCATTTGCAAACTTAAGGGACTGAAGGGACCTTCCATGTGCTATTTTTGTAAAGTTGCTCAGTAGTCTCTTGGCCATCCTTTCTTTGATTGCGACTTCTCCGATGGAGTCTGGACTACCCTGCTACAAAATATGCAGCTCAACATAATGAATTTGGAGTATAAAATATTGTTAGCTTTTTGGGGTGGTGGCAAGAACTTAAGTTTGGTTCAATCCCTTTTCTTACTGCTTAGTTTGTATGGGCTAGAAGAAACCAAGTCATATTTGAAGAAAAATCATTTACGATAATGAAGGTGGCTTTCATTTTTTTAGCATTAATAAGAAAACTTATTCAACTTAATAAGTTCCCCAATATTTTGAACATATGTAGAGCAGTTGGTTCTATTCTGTTCTCGGTGATCAAAGTCTACTTAGATAAACCTGTTTACCCTCTTGCTAAACTCAACAATGATGGCAATTTTTTCTCCAATGGGGCTAGAATTGGAGGTGTGTTCATAGATCATCATGGAAGATGCTTTCTATTTTTTCAATCTCCGATTGCTCCAGTTGTTTTTATTTGGATAAAATCTATGGCAAAGTATTGGGCTATCAAATTGGATATCCTCAACCAATGGAAGCTTTTGTTGATAGAACTGTACTCCTCTCTACTTTTGGATTACGTCACTGGGAGTAACAATCCACCTTGGCACATACTTCAATGGATTAAACAAATTCAAAACCTGAGGAAAAAAATAACTGTCACTTTTAATTTCNGGGATAAAATCTATGGCAAAGTATTGGGCTATCAAATTGGCTATCCTCAACCAATGGAAGCTTTTGTTGATAGAACTGGACTCCTCTCTACTTTTGGATTATGTCACTGGGAGTAACAATCCCCCTTGGCACATACTTCAATGGATTAAACAAATTCAAAACCTGAGGAAAAAAATAACTGTCACTTTTAATTTCATATATAGAGAAGGCAACATACCTGTTAATTTCTTGGCTAACAAAGGTCTAGAGTCCAATATAGTGTTTGTTTCTACTTCACCAACCTCTTCTCTTAGTTTTTTGATTGAAGGGGATGTGTATAATGCTCCACACTTCTGAANGAAAGGTCTAGAGTCCAATATAGTGTTTGTTTCTACTTCACCAACCTCTTCTCTTAGTTTTTTTATTGAAGGGGATGTGTATAATGCTCCACACTTCTGAATCGTAACCTCTTTTTGATCTTAATAGAAAATTTTCTCCTTTTGCAAAAGATATATATATATATATATATATATATATATATATATATATATATATATATATATATATATATANAGATCTCATGGGGAATACACAACAAAACTCGGAATTCGTATATAAAATCAAATTCATACAAACTAGAACAAGTAAATAACTTATCTCTAATTTCTCCCCAAGAACACTCCNGCAACAAAACTCAGAATTCATATATAAAATTAAAGTGATACAAATTATAATAAGTAAATAACCTATTTCTATTTTCTCCGCAAGAACACTCCTCGAAGTTCCTCTGAATCGCTTCCTTTCTTTACAGCACACAAAATTCTTTTTCGAAGTAGCAAGGTGGAAGAAATCTCTCACTTTCCCTCCACTCTTATAATCTCTCGAGGAATTCCTCAGAATTATTACACTCTATTGGAAATTTTATACATTAATGGAACCTCTCTAACCTCTAGGAGCTCTAGACACTTCTCAATTTTCGGCTAAAATCTTCTTTTAAAGTTGTGGATGAGCTTTCCCAAGAGTTGCCTAAGCATCCCNGAAATTCATACAAACTACAACAATAAATAAACTTTTCTCTAAGTTCTGCCCAAGAAAACTCCTCAAAGTTCCTCTGAATCTCTTCCTTTCTTTACAGCACATTCCCCTTTGAAGTGGCAAGGAGGAAGAAATCTCTCACTTTCCCTCCACTCTTACAATCTCTCAAAGAATTTCTCACAATTTAGACTCTCTACACATGTTTTGCACTTCAATTTTGAGTCTCTCTGCCTCTAGTTTCGGCCAAAGTCTTCTCTTTAAAGATGTTGATGAGCTTTTCCAAGAGTTGCCTAAGCATCCCTTCAAAATTTGTCCTTATCCAAAGCCTAGTTGGTCATAACCGTTGAGCTCGCTGTCGGCGGCATCAAGGGCGCCGTCGGCGGACCTTCTTAATGAATTTATTCTGGAGTCTCAGGAAAATCTCGCCGTCGGTGGAGTCGATGGCGCCGTCGTCGCCCTCGTACAATTCTTCACATTTTGGTCCTTTTCGCTCGAAATTCGCTCATTTTTGCATCTTTTTGCTCTAATGACCATAATTCATCATTCCTGCAAAAAAAACATAAGAAATACCTTTCTTTAAAGTGAAATATCATCAAAAATAGTATAAAATAGGTATGAAAATCTCAACATATTTTTCTTTGATCAAAATCCCCCAAACTTAACTATTACTTGTACTCAAGTAATTTTAGTACTATATAAAAGTTATCTATTGTAGTAAAGTTTTAATTCAGAAATATTATAAGTTTGATTTAGATAAATATCATAGTGAGATTTTTAGAAAAATTCAAGTAATTGAATTAAACCTGTAGCCACAAGATTATCTAGTAATCAGGTTTAAGAGTTCTAGTCTTCTATTCCTTTCAAGAATGACTATATGTTGCAATATTAAGTCACTTAGAATATTTAAATGATAGGAACTTTCATGAGAACACTACTAGTAAAAGATCTATTCCATAAATATAAGTTCAGGAATTTATTTAGGTTTTCCCTTTAGGTAGGTCCAGTGAAGAACTCTTACTAGTAAAATAATACTAAGTCACTTAGAATATTCAAATGATAGGAACTTCATGAGAACACTACTAGTAAAAGATCTAACTTATAAATATAAGTTCAGGAATGTATTTAAGTTTTCCCTTTAGGTAGGTCTAGTGAAGCCAATTTTTGATTAGGCATATCCGCTTCTCCATACTTTTATTTTTCTTTTTTCTTTTCTCCTTTTCATTTGGACTGCTTTCAATCCTATATATTTTTCTTTTCTTTTCAGGTATTTTTTTCAATCCTTTCTTTTTCCTTTTTCAAGTAAGGATTACTATATCTGGATAGCTTTTAATGATTTTGAACATCACCTTTCTTTCTCTAAATTTGTAACTCAAAACATTCTGTTACCTTATAAATATTTCATAGTTTTTACATCATTGAGCCCCAATCTTTTCTTCTCAAATGATTCCAGATTCTTAATACTTCAAAATATTGTTTTCTTTACTTTAAATAGTTAACTATAATCTTATTTCAGATTCTTAATACTTCAAAATATAGTTTATTTTACTTTAAATAGTTAACTATAATCTTATTCTCTTATACTAAATATCTTATATATTCTTAATACTTCAAAATATAGTTTCCTTTACTTTAAAAAGTTAACTATAGTCTTATTCGATATTTCATAGCTTTTACATCATTGAGCCCCAATCTTTTCTTCTCAAATGAATTTCCAGATTTAATTCATAGCTTTTACATCATTGAGCCCCAATCTTTTCTTCTCAAATGAATTTCTAAGATTCTTTTTATAGTTTTTACATCATTGAGCCCCAATCTTTTCTTCTCAAATGAATTTCCAGATTCTTAATATAACTTTTACATCATTGAGCCCCAATCTTTTCTTCTCAAATGAATTTCCAGATTCTTAATACTTCAGTTTTTACATCATTGAGCCCCAATCTTTTCTTCTCAAATGAATTTCCAGATTCTTAATACTTCAGTTGAGCCCCAATCTTTTCTTCTCAAATGAATTTCCAGATTCTTAATACTTCAAAATATAGTTTCTTTACTTTAAATAGTTAACTATAATCTTATTCTCTTATACTGAATATCTTAAGTTACAAAATTACTTTTCATTGCAAAAATATTTCTTTAAATCTACCATAATATTTAAATAACTACAAAATATGGTTACCTGAATTAAATTCACAACATAAAATCATATAAATAATTTTTGAAAATATTGAAATAGAGGACATCTAATAGTTAATCTTTTTCTTCCCTCCCCCAAACTTAAAATTTTCAATATAAGATAATGCAGGTGGAAAGAAAAACTCTAAATATAATTCATACCCCAACATTTTAGGCATTTTCATCATTCTGAAATTTTTGCAGGCCTTCTCAAAATTTCTACTTCACCTATAATATTATGAGCTTTCTACACATATAAATCATTAAATAAATTTTTGGGTAATGAAATTTTGAAATAAGTATAAAACTAAAACATTAAACAAGCACAATAAGGTAATGAAATTTTGAAATAAGTATAAAACTAAAACATTAAATAAGCACAACATTTCCTAACTACAATACTAAATAAAACAATTACAATTAAAATGCAAAATAAAAATCACATTACATTCCAAAATACTACTCAACATCTATTAAAATGCAAAATAAAAATTGCACTACATTCCAAAATACTACTCAACTTCTATTATACTACGCATACAAATTTAACTACCACATTAACTTTATAACAAAAATTAAAAATCATCCAAGTGCAACATAATAATAAAAAATAAAAGTCCAAATACACACAAACATCCATTTATATTACAAAAAATCGCAAAAATAAAAGTACAAGTACAAGTACATCAATTCTATCAAATATCAAAATCCCAAACTATGTCTTCATCTCCTTGATCAGCAGGTGGATCGGGCTGATACTGAGTATATCGGTGGCACTCAGGAAAAGTAACTTCATGCTCACCTCTATAATGTCGGGCCTGAGCTTAGTAGTAAGCTATCTCAAAGTAGGAATGCCTCTGAAGGTACTCACTATTATAATCATGTCACGTTCTAAACCTCCAAACCTTTCATTTACTAATTCTATGCTCTTCCACCGCATGGTCAAATCATTCATCAAATCAGTCAGAGTAGGGGAACTAGAAGGTGGAAGGTCATAACTTGTAGAGGGAACATCTCTACTAGTAGAAGGCATAGGGGAACTAGAAGGTGGAAGGTCATAACTTGTAGAGGGGACATCTCTACTAGTAGAAGGTAGGGTACGGGAACTAGAAGGTGGAAGATCATAACTTGTAGAGGGAACATCTCTACTAGTAGAAGGTTCTATCTTCTACTCCCAGTTCTCCATTTCTCATGGGATTCATAAGTCTTCAAATTAGCTTTACTAATCTTCTACCCCCAGTTCTCCATTTCTCATGGGATTCATAAGTCTTCAAATTAGCCTTACTAATATCCTTCCAATTCTCCATTTCTCATGAGATTCATAAGTTTTCAAATTGGCCTTACTAATGAATTTCATAGGGTAAACCCATTCTTCATCTTCAGTTTCTACTCCAAAAAGTTGGCAAAGTGCATAAATAAGTCCAGGATGTCCTAGACCTCTACTTATCTCATTCTTTGCCATAGTCAATATATTCTTAAAAATAATTCTTCCTAAATTTATAGTTCTATTATTCTGAATACAGAAATTCAGAATAGCACTATCTCTAGTTACCTCACTGTGGTGATAAGTCGGTAACAGAGTAGAAGAAATGAAATAGTGACACGCCTTAGAGGTGACATTCAACATGGAAGCAAAAAAATTACCCGTTCTCATTGCTTTATCTTCTATGTTCCTTTCCCATCAGTGAGAAAGTTAATCACATCATTCAAGGGTCCTTCCATCGTACTCAAGGATTCATATTGGCAGCTATAAGAGTCTGGGACTTCGTAAAAGGTGTTGATGCGGGCAGCAGTAAATTCAACAAGAAATTCCCGCACTTGAACGATTGCATCTTCAGAATATAAACATTGGCATAGAATTCCTTCACAACATTTGTATCAGCTTTATTGGTGGTGTAACAAAAGTTTTCCTACCTCCGCTCGTCAATAACTCGTTCAATTTCTCCTCCCGGACTCTAAAAAACTCGATCTTGTATACACTTCTTTCCTTTAAATACTGAAGTAAATCGTGATTGAGCTTTTACATTGACGAAGAGAGAGTCGTCAAACTCAATTCATCTCTTTTAACGTGGAGCCATTTCAATCTAATCAAATTATAAAAAAATTCCAAAATTTACTTCAAATATGCAAATAATGGCTTCCAAAAGTAATTCTAAGAGTTTAACACTAAGTTCCATGAAATTCTTCTCAAATTTTCTTCACATTCTTAAATTTTTTGGATCTTCTTAATGTCAAAGAAATCCATGGTGAAAATCAAATATTTTTAGTTTGGAGTGAAACTCTTACCTAGAGATGATCAAATCTGGTGTAAAAAAGCCTTGAAATCGCCTCCCAATCCAAGATCTCTCAAGCCCTAGGTCAAAAATTGTGTTTTTAGGAGGAAGGGGATGATGAGTAGTGGTGGTTGACTGGTCAAAATCACGGTTAAAGGTGTTTTTTCGCAATCTCACCGTCGGCCTAAGTCTCGGGAAAAATCTGCTGTAGGGCGCCATCAGTGGGCTATATTGATTTTGGTTGAAATTCTAGATTTTTGCGATTTTGATCAATTTCAAGCCTTAACAACATCTTTTTAATCATTATTAACATAATTTTAAGCGACTAAATGATGTACTTATCAAAATAAACTTTCACAACACAAAATATCACTTTTATATATAAATTCCAAGGGGTACAATATATGTTACATAACGCAGCTAAGTTTGGTATTTTCTCAACCTCAATACTTTAATTCAGCATTGCAATCCAAGCCACAACACTTAAAATGCTGAAAACCAAACATTCTATGCTTAGTCTCAGCTATACATAGATCTAAAAGCATAATTCTAAAGCAAAGCAAATATAAAGTTCAAATTACATAGACAGACATACAGGTAGTAATATAAATCTACTATTCATCAGATCCAGTACTAGATTATCCTATGAGATCACCGATTGATTGCACATGAACGAAGAGGTTGTAGAAGGGTCAGAATGGAAATTCTTCAGTGGAATCTTATTAATTTCATCCTCCTCATCAGTCGTATCAAACTATCTTCTAAATGTCCAGAGTGCTCAAAATGTTCTTTCATCCTCCAGTCTAGATATCAAAGAAATAAGAAATATTATTAATCACATTCATGACATTTTGTATCTCCTTCTCCAATTTCTTGATTTTGCACAGGATCACCAGAGTCTTGTCAGAAATTAAGGATTGAACTGGTAGTAAATTCTGAGATGATTGATCTACTATAATAGCCATGCCATTTTCATCTTCAAAAGCTGGGAATCTCTTAGTTAGGCCCAAAGGCTTCCAAGGTAGAAGTTACTTTTCCTAATTTTCATAGGACACTTGGAACTGACTGCAAAGTGAGAAAATTGTGGAATGGTGTCCAAGCACATAAGTTGATCTATGAATGATTAGGCCCAAAACTGACTTCAAAATTATTGATCCAATATCGATCGGCAGTCCCCTTTGGATGCAATAATTCAAAAAAGCACTTTCTTTAGAAACTTTACCGATCTTCATTGTCAGTAAAAGTTTTGTAGAAATGAAAAATTGCTAGTGTTTCGAAACAAGATTTAGGAGTGTCACAGAAAAACTAACATACCCATTTTCTCTCATTTTCCAGTTTTCAGTTTTGCCCGTTAAAGTTTGATAAATTTCATTCATTTGGTTTCTCATTGGGACGAAGTTGGAATAGTGACAGACAGGAACATTCTCGATCATGTATAATTCATTGATTCATGCATGAGTGAAAGTGATCATCTACCTCGTACATAAACGACTCCCTGGTTGATTCCATGTAAATTTGCATAGAATTCTTTCACCACAGGAACAATCACTGTGGCGGTAGTATAGCACAGCAGTTCCCATCTTTGCCGCACTATCATTACTTCAATTGTAGTAGATGGATTATTCAATTCTTGATTTACGAATCCTCGTTCCTTGATCAATCTTTTCTTTGTCAGTAACTTGTTGAAGATTCGCTGCACTTCCACACTAATAAACTTTTACCGATTGAAAACTCGCATTATGGGATTATCAGGGAAATTGGATGCCATAGGAATGAGATTGGTGGAGTTTCACTTTGTTTTTGGGGAAACATGAGTTTAGGAATCAAATTTGGGAGTTTAAAAGGGTAACTCCCGCCCAAAATTTGCCAAAAACGACCATTCAAACCCAAGAAACCACTATCTCGCCAGTCTCACCATCGACGGGGTCAAGGGCACCGTCGGTGAGCCTCTATATTTATTTTATCTGGACTCTAGGGAAAAACCCGTCGTCGGCTGCTTCGAGGGCCCGTCGGCGCCCAAGGCAAAAATTGCACAGTTTCTCTTTGGTCCGAATGTGTTCCAATTTTTCTTTATGGATCCAATTCTTATGATGATTCAAGGGTAAATAAGAGTAGTAGAGTTTAAACTACAACAAAGTAACGATAATTTCAATTAAAAACTTCCATAATTGCAATAAAAATAAAGATAAATATGGGTTGCCTCCCATAAAACGCTTAGTTTAACATCGTCAGCCCGACCTATTCAGGTTGACTGATCATTAAAAACTCTTTAAAATTTGGTCTTTTACCCACAAAATACAATTTTAATTTGGGTCCATTTACATTAAATCTATTTTTAGCTTTTTGATCTTCAATTTCAACAACTCCGTAAGTATAAACTTGAGTCACAGTAAAGGGTCCTAACTATCTTCTGATCTTCAATTTCAATAGCTCCGTAAGTATAAACTTGAGTCACAGTAAAGGGTCCCAAGAGACTTCAATTTGGGAATAACTTCAGCCTAGTGTTGTAAAGCAAAACTTCTTATCCTGGTTCAAAGTTATTTTGGTTAATCTTTCGATCATGTCATAACTTTAGTTTCTCCTTATAAATTCTGTTATTATCATAAGATTCATTTCTTAATTCTTCCAATTCATTTAATTGTAACAATCTCTTCTTACTTCTTTCAAATTATAATTGAATTCTTTAATCGCCCAATTTGCTTTATGCTCCAATTTTACTGGTAAGTGACAAGACTTTCCAAAAATTAGTCTGTAAGAAGTCATTCAAATAAGAGTTTATAAGCAGTCCTGTAAGCCCAAATGCAGTATCCAGTCTAGTGGACCAATCTACTTTACTAGGGTTTACAGTCTTTTCAAGTATTTATTTAATCTCTCTATTAGAAACTTCAGCTAACCCACTAGTTTGAGGGTGATAGGCAGTAGAGATTCTATGAATAATATTAAACTTTTATGCCAATCTCTGAATATATTTATTCCTAAAATGGGATCCTCCGTCGATGATAATCATTCTAGGCATTATGTATATAGTGAAAATATTTTTCATTAAAAATCTTAAAACACTTTTAGCGTCACAACGAGGTAAAGATTGTGCTTAAATCCACTTAAAAATGTAGTTTACTGCAATTAATATATATATAAGCTCCCAAATGATAGAATAAATGGTCCCATGAAATCTAATCCCCAAACATCAAAGATCTCAACTTCTAGCATGAAATTCAGAGGCATTTCATTTCTTCTAGATATATTTCCTATTCGTTGACATCGATCACAAGTTTTTATGTATTTATAAACATCTCTAAAGATAGTAGGCTAATAAAATCTAGCTTGTAAAATTTTATATGCAATTTTATCAATCCCAAAATTTCCTCCAAATTCAGAATCATGACATTTCTAAATGATTAGCTCAGTTTTTTCATAGGATACACATCTTCTCATAATCAGATCCTTACATTATTTATATAAATAAGGCTCATCCCAAAAATATGCCTTTGCATCATGAATGAATTTCCTTTATTGTGGCAATGTCAACATAGGTGGCAAAATATCACTTACAATATAGTTAACAATATCAGCATACCATGGTATTTTCCACTCATTAATATTATAAAGTTGTTCATCAGGGAAACTGTCTGTAATTTTATTGTCGATGTCCAATAATTCATGGTTTTCTAATCTTGACAAATGATCAGCAATTTGATTATCAGTTTTCTTTTCTATCAATAACCACAAGATCCAATTCTTGCATTAAAAGTATCCATCTAATCAACTTTGGGTTGGCATCCTTCTTTTGCATTAGATATTTAATAACAGAGTGATCAGTGTGCACAACACATATAACTCCAATTAAATAAGATCTAAATTTATCTAAAACATACACAATGGCCAGTAACTCTTTTTTAGTAACAGTATAGTTAATTTGTGCATCATTAAGAGTTTTACTAGCATAGTATATAACTTTAAAAATCTTTTCATACAATTGTCCAAGGACAACTCTAATAGCATAATCACTAGCATCACACATCAATTCAAATGGTTTCTCCCAGTTAGGTGAAACTACAATAACATAATCACTAGCATCGCACATCAGTTCAAATGGTTTCTCCCAGTTAGGTGAAACTATAATAAAGGCTGTGATTAATTTTTCCCTTAATAACTCAAAGGCATTTAAACAGCTTTCAGTAAATTCAAATTTTTTGTNGGAAAAATCTTTAATAAAACGCTTGTAAAAATAAAAAATTCCTAACCTCTCTTATATTAGTAGGAGGTGTTAGTTTAGATATAACTTGAATTTTTGTAGGGTTTGCTTCCATACCATCTTCCAAAATTTTATGCCCTAACTCAATTGCTCTTGCAACCATAAATTAACATTTCCCCCAATTCAGAACCAGATTAGTTCTTTCGTATAACTCTAAAACTTTTTCAAGATAATTTAAGCATGCGTCAAATGATGTTCCAAATACATAGAAATCATCCATAAATACTTCCAATCTATCATCAATTAACTTACTAAATATAGACATCATACAATGGAATGTTGCAGGTGCATTTCATAATCCAAAAGGCATTCTTCGAAAAGCAAAAGTTCCAAAAGGACTAGTAAATGTTGTCTTAAAAGGCATTCTTCGAAAAGCAAAAGTTCCAAAAGGACTAGTAAATGTTGTCTTTTCTTGATCTCCAGAGCAATAGGAATTTAATGGTAACTGATATATCGATCTAAAAAATAAAAATATTTGTGCTCAGCAAGTCTATCTACTATTTGATCTAAAAAGGGAAAAGGGAAGTGATCTTTCCTGGTGGCAACGTTTAATTTTCTATAATCAATGCAAATACGCCACCTAGTAACTTGTCTAATAGGTATTAATTCGTTGTTTTTTCTTGTGCTTCAATAGTCTCCCCTCCTTTCTTAGGAACACAATGAATTGGATTTACCCAAGCACTGTCAGAAATAGGATATTTCTTCAACAGTCACTCCTCCTTTCTTAGGAACACAATGAATTGTACTTACCCACGCACTATCTGAAATTTCAATAGTCAATCCTCCTTTCTTAGGAACACAATGAATTGGACTTAACCACACACTATCTGAAATAGGATATATAATTCCAGTGTCTAACCATTTCAAAATTTCCTTCTTCAAGCACTGTCTGAAATAGGATATATAATTCCAGTGTCCAACCATTTCAAAATTTCCTTCTTGGACTTACCTACGCACTATCTGAAATAGGATATATAATTCTAGTGTCTAACCATTTCAAAATTTCCTTCTTACCATGCACTGTCTGAAATAGGATATATAATTCTAGTGTCTAACCATTTCAAAATTTCCTTCTTAACACTTCTCTTCATCATTGGATTTAATCTCCTTTATGGATCAACTCTTGGTTTATTTTGTTCATCTAATATAATTCTATGCTACAGATCGAAGGACTGATTCCCTTAATATCAGCTAAGGTCCAACCAAAAGCTTTCTTATATTATTGAAGGATTGATTCCCTTAATATCAGCTAAGGTCCAACCAAAAGCTTTCTTATATCTTTTTAATGTATCTAAAAGTCTTTGCTCTTGCAAATCATTTAATTCTTAAGATATAATAACAGGTAATGTAGATGAGTCGGTATCTATCAGTCTTTGTTCTTGTAAATCATTTAATTCTGAAGATATAATAATATGTAATGTACTTTCTAGCAGTCTTTGCTCTTGCAAAACATTTAATTCTGAAGATATAATAACAAGTAATGTAGATGAGTCTCCCAGAAACACATACTTCAAGTGGCTAGGCAATATTTTCAACTCAAGTTCAGGTGGTTTTATAATTGATGGAAATAAATTCTTATCAGCATTTTCCGTAATATCCAGCATATCAAATCTTTCCTGAACATAATCTAATTCTTCAATTTCTAATTCATCCAAAGTAATTTCATCACTCTCTTCAAATTGTTCTTTCTCTTCAAAATGTTCTTTAAAATATTCTTTCAATAGATTTTCACTAATTTCCATCCAAAAACATTCATTGTCTCTTTCAACAGTAGGGTAATTCTTTAAAATGTAATTCTTTCAATAGATGTTCACTAATTTCCATCTAAAGTCTTATAATTCTACACCCTTCAAATTTTATTTCCCTATTTATTTGCACTCAATCTTATGGATTACATTTTCATCTATACAATCTCATGTGATTCTTACCATTAGTTGACTGAGACAATACCATCTCGGATCTTACATGTTCTCACAACATATATTAACATCTTAATTGGCCAAATTAAGAAGTAAATGAAGTACAAGGTTTAAAATCATCACAAATTATTCCAATTTTAAAGATCAATACTTCACACAACTTCCATCCAATACTTAGTCACTTATCATTTTAAGAAAAAAGATAAAAAAAAAACTACTCAAAATTCATGGAGAAAACACAACCACACTTAAGTTTGAAAGTAAAAATCATGCAAACAAAACAAGAAGTCTAAATTACAACCAAATGTATTCACAAAGATAAAAACTTATCTTAAAGCCTCTCCATAAAACTCTCTTAAAGTTCCTTTGAATCTCATCTCTTCATTTTTATTACAATACTCTCTACTCACACACTGCAACTCCTCTCTTCTCTCCAATAAAATATCTTAATTAATCTATGAGAGAGGTGTTGGTGGCGTGGCAATGGGGGGGCATGTAGGAGTCTCTCTAGTGCATTGGGAGGATGTCTAGAAAAAAAATCTTCAATCCAATCCAAGTCCTTTTATAATTATCCAAAAGGTGTCTTGGTGTCTCTTCAAAATCTATCAACATTCAATGAATCTTCCAAGAGTTTCCTCCTTTCAAAAGCTAATTGAATGTATTTTTGTGTCCATTAAATATTTCCCACATTTTCACTATGGCTTGCTTCAAACACCCTTCAAAAGTTTATTCAAATTCATTGAATCATCAAGTAACTATTTTTAGCACTTAAACACGAGGTACTTGGCGCTTAAGCACGACTTTCTCAGTTTTACTAGCGCGTAAGCGCCAGTTCTGGGCTCTTAGGCGCCATAGTTATTTTGCACACCTTCTTCATTTTTGCTTCAAATTTGATCATTCTTCACTTCTTTCATTAGTTTTCATCGATTTGATTGTACCTAAAAGAAAAACACATAAATACCTTCCATTAAAGTGTAATAACTCAAAAATAGGTATAAAAATATGTATATAAAGACTATATATTTTAGGTATATCACGTACCAATCAAATGCAATCTCTGACAAAATAACATAACATCAGTGCTTCGTTATCCCCAGTGTTACAACAAGTTGCTCGAAAGTGTGCAATATGTTGTTGAGTGTTTCCTGTTCCATCAAAAGTCTTGAAGTTTGGTGACACAAAGCCCTTGGGGTGCAGTATGACATCAAATTCCTCATGGTAGGGTCTACCCATTGAAGTTGATGCGCCTCATTTAAATTGAGCAAAGGCCTCTCTTACATGATGCTCAATCAACTGCTTCATGTCCCTTTCTGGTGCCAAAACTTAAATTGAATGCTTATTTTGAGGTTTATCCCTATTGGTTAAAGCAGCCTCTTTCCTTTCATCTATAATGTATACAATCTCAGGCTAGTTGACCTCTAGAGATGCCATCTACTGTGACTGTGACTGTTAGTGCATCGTGGCCATGGAGGCCATAGTGGTGACCATCTCCTCCATTATCTTATACACCCACTGATTTGTTCTTTGCTTAGTTGAATAGCCTTTTGTAAGTCGTCCACAACTTTCTCCTCAACAAAAGGTGGAGCATCACACACAGATGTCGTGGCCTTGGTCTCGATGACATTGATTTCTATGAACTCCTCATCTACATAATATGACAAATTGTAATCCTCATCATCAATGTCCATTCCTCGCTCCTTTGTCAATTGTAAAATCTTAGCTTTGAGCTTCTTTACTTCATCATATATTGCTTTCTCTTTAATCAACTTAAAATCGATAGGATTTTCTTGAACTTCTTCTCATTCTGCAATGGACTCTGAAGCAACCACAGTAATGACAGCTGGAACGTAGAACTCATAAGCCATCTCATGACATTGCCTCACAGGCTTCTCAGATGTACTGGTGCGGCAACCATAGGTGCCCACACTTTCCACTTGAATATTGATGCCTTGATAAGGAGTGTCTCAGCGGAGGCACCAGTATGTCAAAGAAAAGTATGCTTCCTATGGTGTGGACCAAGTACAACAGTAAAAAGTTTTTTTCTATGATCCTTCTTTGGGAAATTCTCATACACAACATTAGGCGATACTCTTGGACCCAGACATGACTTGAATGGTCTATGTCATGGATCTCTTGGGGCAATGATATTAGCATCTATGACAGTGGAAAAGATAGCGACATGACTTCTAAGTTGGTTTAAATTTTTCACCTATTTTGCAATGTGCAAGTATAAGCCTTCTAAGAATAAGTAAAAGGTCACCAACTTTGAACGTCCTTGGGTGGACTAGCTTATCGTGGGCTTGGCTCATCTTTGCTTGGTAAAGTTCCAAATTTTGTTATGTCATTAATTGATTCCCTTCTAGATTCTCTAATTTTGTAAGTCTGAGCTTGGTGTTGTCTTCTGTTGTAATCTGGTTGGCGACGACGATTTTGAGAGAAGATAGCAAAACCTCTAATGGAAGTACTACCTCAGATTTGTACATAAGAAAGTATGGTGTAGACTGAGTAGGATTTCTGAATGTTGTTCTATAGGCTCACAAAGCTTCTAACAACTTCTTGTGCCAACTTCTTTTGTTATCATCCAATGTTTCTTCAAAATTTGCACGAGCATCTTATTGAAAGCTTTGATTAGGCTGCTCACTCTGAGGTGGTAGATTGTAGAATACCTCCAATATATCCCATGTCAACTGACAAAGTTATTGATCTTGATGCTCTTGAAGGTTGGCTCATTGTCTGAAATAATTTTACACGGCACACCGAAACAATAGACAATCTGATTTCTGAAAAAACTGAGAACATGCTGCGCTGTAACTTCTCGTAATGACACTGCTTCTACCCACTTAGAGAAGTAATATGTGGCTGTGAGAATAAATCTACATCCTTTTGAGGATGGAGTGTCTATAGGTCCTACTATATTTGTATCTCAACACTCAAATAGCTATGACGCGAACGTTGGATTTAGCACATTTGAAGGTTGGTGCAAGTCCACTCCATGTACCTAACACTGGTGACATTTCTTATCCATTTCTATACAATATGTCATCATTGTAGACCAGTAGTATCTGATTCTCTTGATCTTAATTTTTCATCTTTGGTCTTGACTGATGAGCACCACACAAGCTGACATGCACCTCTTTGACGATATTTTGCACTTCTGATTTGCTTAAACATCTCAACCACATTTGATTGAACAACCATCTATAGAGGACATTGTTTGTCATTGCATATGACAAAACTCTTTTTTTTATCTCATGTGCTAATGAATTTTCATATGGTAGCTTCCTTATTTACAAATATTCTATTAGTGGCTTGCGTCATTCTTTGGTATCATCAGTTATCATAGTTGTTATCTCTTAATTTGCAAACTTGTGTAGACTATCAAGGTTGATCTGTGACAGAACTTGACATCCCCGTACTGTAATATCAATGGAATCCTCTGGTGAACATGCCAACTTCTTAGCAAGCTTAGCTAAAGCGTCTGCATGGGCATTGTCTCCTCAAGGAATCCCGTACAATGTTACACTGGATATCTGCTCTAATAACATCATTGTGCACTGGTGATATTCTACTAGTCTCAGCTTCAAAATCTTGTGCTATGCGACTAATTGCTGAATTATGAGTTGTGAGTCACCGTAGATGGCAATGTTTGTTATGTCCATTAAAATTTCCAATTCTAGTATGGTGATCAAAACTTCATATTCTGCCTCATTTTTGGCACAAGGCTCTATCAGTTGGTATGAGAATCTCACCATTATCTAATCCGGTGTTACAAAAATCAAACCAATCCCTGGTTTGCCTAGTATAATTGTTTGTTATCCTTTATCTTTTATGGCTAATGAAGCTCCATCAAAGTACATCTCCCAACATCGAGCATTGGACAGTTTCCCTTATAGAATTTGTTCATCATGTAAGTCATCATTGAGATGGGACCTAGCTAGTAGTGGGTGTGCTATGAGGAAATCTACTAAAATATATCCTTTGATAGAGCGAAGAGGCATGAAGGTTATATCAAATTGCAATAAGATCACAAACCATCTTGCTAACCTTCTGGAAGGCATAAGATGAGTCATCAAAAATGACAACAGATTAACTTTCGAAACAAGACTAACCTTATTTAGAAATTATGTAATGTCTAAGCTTCTGGGTGGTAAAAGTACAAGGCACACTATGCTTCTCAATAGGAGGATACTTTACCTCTGTTGGTGTAGACTTCAACCCAAGTGGTAGAGTGTGTTTTCCTTACGCTCATTATTAACATGGGCTAACAGAGCTCCGAGAGAGTCATCTAAGGCCGTAGTAAAAAGTATCAAAGGTTTTTCTTGATAAAAAATATCAATAAAGGAGGTGTCATTAAATATTTCTTAATCTCCTCAAAAGCCCATTTGCACATCTCTCTTCAAAAGAATTGGGCAATCTTTCAGAGTAAAGTCGAAAAGGGTTGACACCTTCCTGATAAATTAGATATAAAGCGTCTTAGATATGCCTATTTACCTTAAAAGGATCATAGTTTCTTCAAGGCCCTGAAAGGTGGCATTTCTAAGATAGTTTTAATCTTCTTTGGGTTGAACTCAATTCCCCAATGACAGATAACTAATCATAGAAATTTTCTGGAGATAATGCCAAAGACACACTTTAAGGGATTCATCTTAAGATTATATTACCGTAATCGCTCAAATATGATCCTCAAATCATGCATGTGATCTATTTGCTGCTTGCTTTTGATGACCAAGTCATTCACGTAGCACTCCACTTAGTTGTGGATGAGACCATCAAAAATCTTCATCATGGCTTGCTAGTAAGTTGCTCTGACATTCTTCATCCTAAATGACATTACTGTGTAGCAGAAGATTCTAAATAGTGTTTTGAAGGCTATAAGTGTTGCTTTCTTAAGAGCCATCTTAATCTGATTGTACTAGGACCATCCATCCATAAAGAAGAAAATATTATGTGCTGACACGATGTCCAACATTAACTCTGGTATCAACAGCGAAAACTCATCCTTTGGGCATGTTTTGTTCAAGTACTTAAAGTCGACACATACCTAAATTTGACCATTTTTCTTCTTAACCAGTAGCTAACCATGGGGAGTACTATTTTTCTCGCATAAAGTTAGCATCTATTAATTTATTTATCTCAACAAAGACTTGTTGTTCTATTTTAAGGTGCATTTTTCTGGGAGATTGTTTCACTGGGGTCATACTCTTGTCCACTCCAAGCCCATGAACTACAACATTCGAAGATAATCCTGACATTTTGCCATAACTCCAAGTGAATCTATCCTTGAATTCTGATAGTAACTTGGTCAAATCCATATACTCCTCTTTGCTAAGTAGAGAAATTATGAAGGTAGGTAGGGCTACTCCTCAGTCTTGAGATTAACTTCTTGACCGTTGTTTTGATTTCCTCTTCAAACTCTAGTGGAGCATCGTCTATTGGAGAGTCTTCAACATCATCTTCGACATCAAGGCAATCTTCTTTCAATCCGCTAGTAACAACCATACAAAATTCTGAATCATCGACCAGTTCTATTATACCAAATCCGAGACCCTCTTTTGAGTTGAGAGTTCAACCTTTAACATTCCAAAACTTTTGGAAGAGGTGTAGTTTAACTTGCGGCATTTATTTTAGCACATAACCTTGTTGAATTAATTTTTTCTCACACAGAGAAAAGTATCCAAATGGTAATTCCATAGCATCATCTCCTTCTAAGTTTACATGAGTTTCAAGATTAGGAGAAGGAGAAGCAAGGTAAAACTTGATCAATTTCAAACCAAAATCTTAAAACTTCCTTGACCTCTAGACTCTTAAATTTATGGGAGTGAATTAAAGTTAAGGTCATGGGTTGCACATAGTGGTTGATTTGATCATACATTTACTCATATTCACTTTTCTTCATATCCTCCAAGGAGATCTCAAACTATGGCTTCTTCTGGTTTAATGTCATTAATTCTTCATCGGACTTATCTTTTTTAGAGCTTCCTTCCACATTGATGCTGATGGTTGGACTCTTCCATTTAATAATATTGTTAGTTCTTCCTTGCCCGTGTCCCCATCCTTGATCTTAGATGCGTGGGCTAAAAGATCCTCCACCAACTCACTGTAGAGAAGTGGTGGAGGATCACTGAATCAGAGTCAAATGATCCTTTTCTTGCAACATTTTTGAATCTTCAATCTTATTTGACATAACTTCTCGGGAAACAACAATCTACTTTGGAGAAGCATAGTAAGAGGCGTCTTCATGGATGCCTACTTCATAAATTGAGAACGGTTGTAGATCCCCCTTAATGGAGTGTTCTTGTCCTTCTTTATAATACTTGATGTTCTAGTGTAGTGAAGATGAGACCATACTATGCTCATGAATTCACGGTCAACCAAGCAAAGTATTGAATGAAGTTTTTGCGTCAATGATATCGAACTTAGTGGTGGTTACTAGCTCACCAACCTTCATGGGTAGTGTAATCGACCATTGTGCTCTCTCTCCCTTCTGATTGAATCCTCTTAACATCATCTTATCAGTAGTAAGCTCTTGTGTGTCAATATTCAAATACACTAACATCCATAGACTCATGAAGTTGAGTGACACCCCTAGATTTACCAAAACTCTGGAGAGCACAAATCTGCTGATATTAATAAAAATGTAGAGCGATCAATTGTGGTCGGTAGTGCTAAGTAGCAAGTATTCATTGATGAAATTTACCTTAGGTTACTCCTTTAAAGAACAAACTTCATTCGAGGATGTGCTAGCTAACTGAGCTAAGCAAATTTTTGGATCAAGTAAGCCTTGATCAGAGATTCCCTCATCTCCGTTGACAAGATCAGAACTTCATAAATGCTTAGTCTAGCTGGCAACTTCCTAAGATGAGCTAGTGATACACCTAAAATATATAGCATTTATTAACACATTTTTATACCTATTTTTGAGATATTGTGCTTTAATGGAAGGTATTTGTGTGTTTTTCTTTCAAGTACAATCAAATGGATGAAAATTGCTGAAAGAAGTGAAAATGGATCAAATTTGGAGCATAAATGAGGAAGGTGTGGAAAAGAACTGTGGCGCTTAAGCGCCCAAAACTGGCGCTTAAGCGCTAGGAAAACCAAGAAGGTCGCTTCTAAGCACCACATACCTCGCACTTAAGCGCTAGAGGTAGTTACTTGATGATTCAATGAATTTGGACAAATTTTTAAAGGGATGCTTGAGGCAACTCTTGGTAAAAATGTGGGATATGATGGACACGAAAATACATTCAAATGGCTTTTGAAAGGAGGCAACTCTTGGAAGATTCATTGAATGTGGACACATTTTGAAGAGACGCCAAAGCACCTTTTGAAAAATTATGAAAGAAAACTTGGATTGGATTGAAGAAAACTATCTTCTATGCACCCCCTATTAGACACCATGATGCCTTGCTCATAGATTAGTTAGGATACTTTTTATAGTGAAGAAAGAGAGGAGTTGTAGTGTGTGAGTAGAGGGAATTGTAAGAGAAAGAAAGAAAAGAGATTCAAAGAAACTACAAGAGTTTGGAGGAGAGGATTTGAGATAAGTTTTTCTCTTTGTGACTACATTTGGTTTTAATTTAGACTTCTTGTTTGTTTATATAATTTCTATTTTTAAATTTAAGGGTATTTGTGTTTTCTCCATGAAATCTTAATAGTTTTCTTTATCTTTTTCCTTAAAATGAATAGTGATTAAGTGTTGGAAGGAAGTTGTGTGAAGTATTAATCTTTAATGTTGGAAAACGTTGTGATGATTTTAAACCTTGTACTTCATTTACTTCTTAATTTGACCAATTAAGATGTTAATATTTGTTGTGAGAACATGTAAGATCAGTGATGATATTGTCTCATTTAACTAATGGTAAGAATCATATGAGATTGTACGGATAAGAATGTAATACATATGGTTGAGTGCAAATACATATGAAAATTAACTTTGAAGGGAGTAGAGTTAGAGGACTTTAGAGTGACATGCTAAAGCCTCCAATTTGGTTCATAGTTTTAGGTCTTAATATGAGATGTTAGCCCCCAAGTGTAGTGAAAAGAGGAAACTCTAGTATGAGAGCTAGTATCTTCTCTACCTAGTCTGTCTTCAAAACTATTCAAACTTTAAAATAGTCAATGTTGTTTATAGCATCTTTAGTAAGGGAAAAGAATAATATTGCACCTATTTGACAAAACACAATTTGAATACTTCCACAACCAAATTCCTTTACTTGTTATTGATACATGATAAGGAAAAATATATTTTATTTATTTTTTCATCATCTTACAAATATCTAGTTTAATTTAGTTAGTTGCTTACTTTATTTTCAAAAATAAAAAATTATAAAAATAATTGAACTTTCATTCTTATTATAGCATATATATTTTGAGTAAGAATATTTTGCATAGTAGAATTTGTTATCTAATTTCTTCTGACTTTTTAAAAGATTGAAATTCTCCCTGTGTGTTCGATATTCAGGGCTTAATCAAAAAGCCTTATATTATTTTATAACAATATGTATACTTGCGTAGTATCCCAAATTTAAATATAATAATTGCACTCTTATTTTCTTTGAAGTCAAGTTTTTGGCCTTGTTTCAAAGTAAGAAATATAAGTAAGAAAAAATTAAGAATATGGACGCATACATCGTAGTCCTATCATATAAGATCGGGATCAAGTTGTTAGCACCGTTGCCGGGGAGAATAAAAAAATTGTGAAGGAATTTTTAGAAAGCAAAATTTTATTTTTAAAAAATTTTATTTTAACTTTTGGATTTATTATAGGATTATCATAGTGTTGTTTTTATATAAGTTAAAATTTGTGTGATTTTATTTTATGTTGTTTTGTAGTAATGTATGCGTTAATCAAGTTCTAAAGGACTAATGCCTTATGATTCTGATATAGAAAGAACTATTAGAAAAATTTTAAAAATAAAAAATACAAAAAAGATCACGACAAACCAAAATAATCAAAATGCTAAAATTAATCAAGAATTTAGATCTTAAAGAGATTATGCAAACCCTATATTAGATGAACATCATTGTAGTTTTCAAAAACGTACTGTAGTGGCTAATTCATTTGAACTTAAACCTGTTATTATCCAAATGGTATCAAATAATCAATTTTGGGAAGCACCAGTTGAAGATCCAAATTTAAATCTTGCTAATTTTCTAGAATTGTGTACTATAGTTAAATATGATGGTATTTCAGATAATGTTATAAGACTTAGACTTTTTACTTTCTCACTGAGGGATAAGCTAAGATATGGTTAAATTTGTTTGCACCAGATATATCAAAACTTGGGGTGATTCATCACAAAAATTCCTTGCTAAATATTTTTCATCATCAAAGACTGCGAAATTTAGAAATAATATTACATCTTTTTTATTAGTTTGAAGAAGAATCTATTGATGAAGCATGAGAATGATTTAAAGAACCACTGAGAAAATGTCCACACCATGCTTTACCAGATTGGTTAATAATTCAAACATTTTATAATGGATTAGCTGGATCTCTTAGATCTATTATCGATGTCGCTGTTGGTGGTTCATTGATGTCAAAATCATTTCATGATGATTATGCTTTAGTTGAAGAGATGGCTACTAATTATTTTCAATGGCCTTCTGAGAGGATAAACCCTGAGAAAGTAGCCATTGTCCATGAATTTGATGGTTTTGCAATGGTAGCAAATCAAGTTGTTATAATTTTAAGGAAGTTAGAACAATTTGGAATGAATTTTTCTGAACCAATTTCAATAATTGAAGAGAATTCATAAGGCCAAGTGGTAGATTCTCAAGCATCATTCAAAACTTTGAATTTCATAAACAATAAGCCAAACAACCCATATTCAAACTGTTATAACCCAGGTTGGAAGAACCATCCTAATTTTAATTGGAATAATACTTCGGGTGGCAATAATCAACAATGAGGGAACAACCAAGTAAACCCATTGGAGAACTAGAAAAACCAATATGATAATAATTATAAACCTACTTATCCTCCAGGTTTTAACAGTAATCCACAATTCAAGGAGAAAAAGTTGTCTATAGAAGAAGTGGTGTTACAAATGAGAAATCAGTTATGAAATCAATGAACTACAATTAGAAATATTGAGAACCAATTGAGACAAATAAAAAATTCACTGTAAGTATATTACTTTATTCCAAAACTTTTTGTTTATTTTTTCCTAGGTTAGTTCCCAAGATAGGTGTGAATTCATCATGTGCTTCTTATTCTTGATCTAACTTGATCAGAATTGGAATTAGTGTTAGTCCATCATGTGCATCCTATTCATGAACTGGTCTATTAACTAGCTTTTAGGATAAATATGAGTCCATAGTGTGCTTTCTATCCTGATCTAGCTATCTTGTTTAGATTGAAAGAGAAGCGTAATATTCTAGTGGGTTGTTCTTTTCATGAGGTAATAAAATCTTCATCTTAGAGAAACATATCCTATCTCAGTTATTTCTTCTAGACCATCAAACTTGGAGGTTGAGCTAAAACCTCTTAGACCACTCTTATATTTGATAGATTTAAGGTGATCTTCTCTTTTAGAACCCCCCTATCAACAATCTTTAGACTCGAGTAAAAATTGGTTCTAATTTTAGAACCACTATACACTTTACAAAATTCCAAATTCTAAAATTTCAAATCTTTAAAATCTAAAATTAAATCTTTCCTAGGAATCTTTGCCTAAAAAACCCAACTTAAATCTTTTGTGCATACCAATTATGAAAACCTTATAATTCATAAAATTCAAATCTTGAAATAAAAAACTTACATTTACACTTAGAAATTATACAAAGTTTTCAATAAAAAATAAATATTCTAAGTTCTTGGAAATTCAAATTGTCACCTTTCCAATTCAAACTTCTAGATTTTAAGCAAATTCATATTTCAAATCTCATTCAAATCAAATTTTCAATCTTCAAATTAGTTATCAAATTTAAATTTGAACCAATCATTCAAATCTTTAATATATATTCAAATATTTTCTCTTGAATATTCTTAGAACAATTTGATTGGTTCCATCAGCATTAATACATGTGGTATACTTTATTTAATACACTACATATATTTAGTGTACTTTATTTGAATTCAAATCTAAATCTCAAGAAAATTCAAATTTTAAATCTAAATCAAACCAAATAGTCAATCTTCAAATCTTTTTATCAAATTCATATTCAAATCAATCAATCAAATCTTCAAATTTTACTCAAATCTTTCCTTTTGAATTCTCTTGGATCTATTTGATTGGTTCGGTCAACATCAATACATATAGTGTATTTTATTTTGTACACTACACCTATTGGAAATATATTTGTTGACCTCACTTTTAGTGAGGTATATCACTCTCCTTCCCAACTCTTTCCCAGAGCCTAAGATCTAGTCTTAGGATTTTCTTAAAGGCTACCCTAGAAGGCTAGTGGATGATTGAGACAAAAAATGAAAACTTAAGAAAAGTTTTTACTCCTTTTAGTTTGAAATATACTTGACTTTAATCCTTAGCACATAATTTGGTGTTGAGTTGATCATAGTCAAGTTATTAAAGCTCAAAGTTGAATGTGCTTATACGTAATGTGATATGCTTTTATGTGACCCATTAAACCTAGAGACTTGACTTTATGGTGTAAGCTCTATTGACCTGTGACTTGCCCCATGGACTAAGATGGTTAGGGTTTTTATTTTGGCTTAGTTAACGAAGGAAACATGTGGTACCCACCTAGTCACTTTGGATCATTCGTTTAGTCAATTAAATTATTTAAAAGAGAGCATATTTGGTTTGGTGTTCAATTTTGAACATGATTGAACTAATTCTTAGAGAAATTAAAACATAATGAAATTTTTAAAAAATTAAAAATCGAATCAAACAAAAATATTATCAAATTCTACATAAAATCAAATAAAATCAATTCAAATTAAAACTATCAAATTAAAAAAATATATATAAAACTAAACAATCTTACTTTAAAGAAACACTGGATCAATTTAAAACTTAAGCCCAAATCAATTCTAATTCTTAAAGTTAAATAATAAATTAAGTCATCAAACATTCTTAAAATACCACAAATTAATTCTAAAAAACATATTTAATATCAACATTAAACTTAAAAAAAAACTAAATTCTTATACATCGAATCAACCTACTAAATCATCTAAACCTTTTCATAAACACTTGAAATGAAATAAAAAAATCAATACACATTAAGCTCAATTTAAATCCATACATAAAACTTTCAAATGAATCAAATCCAATTTTGCAACAAAAGTCACCTAATTCTACACTTTGATCGACCAATTAATATGCTTTCATTTAATTAAAATATTCAACTAATTCATTAAACTTTAAGTGTCACTTAAATTTAACAAAATTTAAACATCTAATTCAAGTCATACTTTCCCAAACCTAAGTCAAAACACCACTTAATCCAAATCTCCAAAACCTACTATAAACCTCATTTAATTCAATAATCTAAGTAAGATCAAATTGTACATAAAAGTTCACAGAATCTTCAGTAATTCAGTGATTCAACAATACGAATTTTTCTTTGAAATAAACTTTAATCCCATTACAAATTATCATCAAATACTAAATATAAACAAATTTGATTCAAACCAAAACCAACACTAAAACTGATTTTAAATTAGCATCAAACCAACACAAAATCCTATCAAAGTTTGTTGACCTCACTTTTGGTTGAGGTATAGTTTCTTCCTTAGAAGCCTAGGATCTAGCAATAGAGCTTTCTGGTTGAATATGCCTAAAAGAATAGTAAAGGAATCCTCATCATTAGAAATTTTGGAACTCTTTTTTGCTCATCTTGAAGTTTCATATGTTGGTTCTAACCTCTAGTACTTAAGAGGTGGAGCCAATATGGGAGAGCTCAAGAGTAGTCCCCATAGGACTATTTGGCCTTAGGGTTAGCTCTGAGTGGTGTGGTCTCAATCAGTCTTGCATACACATAATTGCACCTACACTCACAACCTCAACCCTTAACCAAACATGCATAGCTTGATCCCTCACTCTATTGGAAACTCATGCGAATGGTCCCCTAAACCATTAGCTATAGGCTAGGGTTTGGCTAAGACAAGCACATGGAAAATTTATAATGGGAGTTCCCTTGGTCCCATGGCTCAAAAATGGGTAATTTTATGATTAGCATCTTATTGAACCCCAATCCTACCTAAATACCCAATTTACCCTTTTGCCCCTAAACTTTCTCAAAACTACCAACTTGCCCCTAAACCTTAAATTTTCCAAAAATTCTCAAAATTACTTAAATTCTCAAAGTCTATTAAAAAATCAATTAAAGTCATTCCAAATCACTTGGTTTGATGAAAATACCCCAAATTTCCAAAATCCCCAAAAATACCCCCCAAAATTGCCAAAATTAACAAAATGCCCCTCATACCCCAAAAATTTTTAAAATTCCCAAAATCTCCAAAATCACTTCAAATGTCCCCAAAATCAATTTGAACCACTCCATTGAGCCTAATTTGATCAAATTGACCCCTTTTTACCAAAATCCCTAAATTGCCCCTAAATGCCTAAGTTCCCCAATTCACCCGCAATTTCCACCAAATTGACTTCAATCTCACCCAATTTCAATTCTATATCAAAATTCATCATATTAAATCCCAATTGAGACCAAATTCAAGCCCAATTGAACCCAAATATCAACCCCAATTCCAACCCCAATCTTAAAACCCCAATTTTGCCCCAAAATTTAAAATCTCCCAAATTGAACTTCATAACTCTAGAATGTCCACCCAATTGATATCTAAAACTCTTCATCACAATATCTTGGACAAATTTGAACCTTCAATTGACCCAAATTCAAACCCTAGCCCAATCCAAAACAAATTCTAGCCCAAAATCCCCAAAATTTTCCATGAGCCAAATTCCACTAAATTGAGCCCCCAAATCAATTTAAAATTGCCAAATTCATTTTCCAAATTTCTCATGATAATTATCTACATCAAATTGATTAATCACTTAACCAAAGTCTTATCCTAAACTAGACCTACATGGAATTCCAAACCAAAAGCCCAAATTTGAACCCAAGCTCGAAACTTGACCAAACTCCTTTGAATTGACCAAATGATGGTCACCACAACCACTATTTGGACCCTATGAGCTGAGCTAGATCCACCTAGCCCACCCTACATAAACCATGGACCAAGGGTCCCCCAAATTAGGGGATTTTCTTCCTAAAATGACTAAACTCAAGATATATTTGCCACCAAACATCAAACCTCATTGTAAATCATCATTAAGCTTCCTCTGGCTCCCTTGATTACCCTAACCATCTCCCCTATCCTTATCGGCTAGCCTTTTTGTCAAAAAAACATCAAAACTGAGACGTCTTCATGGCCAAAACCTATGTTTAAAACTTTCTGACTTGGTTCACTCCCATTGAACTTGGGAGCCTCTCTTCCCTCCACCTAAGCTTCCTTTTGCACCCATTGGCTAGCCCTCTTGAAGCCTTGAGATCCTCTACTTAAATCACCCCCTCCATAGCCAAGTGAGGAGAGTGCACTAAACTTAGGGGAAACTCTTCCAAATTGCTTCCAGGTTTCTCCAATACCTTCTTAAGCCCATTCCAACCATATTCCTCATTTTTTTAGCTCAATTTCAAAGCTAAAAACTAGGTCACTTTCTAGACTTTGCCTGAAACTCCATAAAATCTTAAACTAAATTGCTCCCACCATCCCCAGACAAAAAAGAGAAGAACTCCACTGAAAGCCCCACCTCCAAAACAAAACCTCTCTATCTATAGGTGGAAGTCTTACTCAGAGAATTCATCAGAGGAATCCAACATCTCTATGAGGGTTGTCAGACTCCACTGAAGCTTCTCCAAGCATCTGATTAAGGCCTCTCCTCTTAGACAAAGGTATAGCTCATTTTCCCCCAAATTGAGCTTGGTTTGGGCTTTTGTGAAGAAAATTTTAATTTTATGAGCATGTGACCATATAGATAGGTTCGTTTAGTTTAGTTGAAGGTGTAGGAACAAACCCCATGCAATTTCATTAAGTATCGAGTAAGATCTTAGGATTTAAAGTTGAACAGTTCTCGGGTTAAGTCACTTGTAAACGATTAATAGATGCCGTCCATTTCCGAGTTTTATTGGTGGACGATTGAGATGAAGTCGGATGATGGAATGGTGCATAAAGCATAAGCTGACCTAGAGCTGACCCGGGTGGCAGCATCAAATGGCTTATCAACACGTGAAGCTTTGGAGAGTCCCATGTTGCGCTGGCGGCTAACTCGGATAAATAGGAAATTAAAGGAGCATTTATTTATTTTAATCCCAAAACTTAGAAAATCCTTAACTTGGTGTAGAAAAATCATCAAAATAAAATAAAAATACTCTCATTCTCAGTGAATAGAGAAGAATAATGTGGAATAAAAAAAATTGACGTGTCTCTGATTTTTAATAAATTAAATACCCACTAGACCATTTTAATTCTAATTAAGTGAATAATAATCACCATGGCTTAAAACTTTAGGGATTGGTTCCCCAAGTTAATTAGGGTGTTCTCTGAATTTTCCAAGGTTACATAGCATCTCTAGCTTTGAAACCCTAATTTTCAAGCCTATTTGTATATTTTTACCTAAAATAATTTAATGAATTAAAATATAAATATAAAAAGCATGAGACTTGTTTTAGTAGGTTTCCTGTGGTCATAGGACTCTAGGAAAAATATAAATCAAGTTTAAATGTTTATGTAAATTAATATAGTTAATTAGTTCTTAAAAACTCACTAAAATTAAAATGAATAAAATAATATTAAAAATTAATAAAAAATCATTCCACACTATAAATATAAATCATTCTAACTCACTGTAAAAATTTAAAATTTATTTGAAATAGTTTGAGCACTAAAGTCTAATTTCTAAGCAAAATGGTATTTTTTGCATTAAAATAAAAAAAATTAACTATAATTAGAAAAATTACAAAAAGTGATTTTCTAAGTTCCTTGTGATTAAGGGCACCTAGAAAAAATAAAAATTAATTAAAAAAATAGTTTCTTTTTGAGCTATATCTAAATTTAAAAAATTAAAAATAATCAAAAGTTTCAAAAATAAAAAAATTAAATTGTTCCCAATTTTCTAATTTAGTTATTTATTTTTAAATGTCAAAAAGGTGTTATTCTTAATTTACCATTAAAATAATCATAATAAATGTAATAAGAGTCAAAAAAATGAAAAGTTTGTTTCTCTAAGTTCGACTTAGAGAGATTTATGGAAAATATAAAAAGTGATTTTTAAAATTAAAAGATCTATTCAATTAATCACTAAAATCAAAAAATAATTTAAAAATTTATGAAATTTTGAACAAGTGATCCTCTGACCTAGGTGAACCTCCAATAATTTTCACTTGGACAAAAACTTTAATTTGATTAACTAAATAAATTATCCTTGAAAATCCTATTTTATGAGTTAAAATAATTATATAAATTAAATAAAAAATTGGAAAAAAATCATATTTTCTCTTTTGATATTTTCATTAACCAATTAGTGGGGTTCCATAAAAATTTCAAAGTCATTTAAGTTATTTTTGATGAGTTATGAAGTGGAGAGCCCTAGGGGCAAAATGATAATTTTGGATTTTGATGCCTTAATTAAAATTTAGGACTAACCCAAGGATAAATGGGTAATATTGATTATAGTGAACTCTTTTAGATGTTTGAAATATAATGAGTTAAGAGGTGGAAACCAATTTGCTACATTTTCATGATAAGGGTAAAATTATAAATTTATAAATTTTTAAGACTAAGAGGTTAATTCAATTGGATGATCGTAAGGTAGTGTACTTAAGTTAGGAATAAAATAATTCACTCATTTGAAGCCCCTGATTGGTTATTAGATGATAGCATGACCCTTTAATAAGAATATATCTCACTTAAATTGAAATTTTGACAATTACAAATTTACCCATGAGATTGTTGAGGGCTTAGCAGTGAACTGGGCTTAATCCAAGATTGTTTAATGAGGTTTAGAAAAGGTAACAGAACTAATTATGAACATTTTGAAAACAATACATACTATTTATCGATTTTTAGTTTGTCCCTCGGGGCATTCACTCACATAACTTTTAAGTAAAACATTAAGTGACTGTCTGATTACCCCACAGTTGGGATAATTACAATATCAAGTTTTACTAAGTATAGGGTGTATTAATTCATTGAAACAAAATTTAGAGTTTGAGATGATTAATTGAACAATATAATGAGTTCAAATGAACTCGAAAAATTTCAAAGGGTTCTAACAAGTGGTTAGGGATTATTCCCAGAACATTTTTATGACCTTTTGAATATTTTGAAGGATAATTGGACTTATTATACTTTGTTTCAGAAAATCATCCATTAAAACCTTTAAGGACGCACCATGTTATGACCTTGAGTTTGGTAGATACACTTTCAACTTGTCCTCTTATTTTTCAATCTTGCAATTTATTTAAATTTTCTGTAAAATTATAAATATGTTGTAAGTTCTAACATTTAAGCGGGAGCAGCAAGAAGATGACAACTATGCCTTTACAATTTTATTTATTTATTATCATTTTATTTACTACAATTTGCTACGGTTTCAACATATCATGCATGCTTGGTTGATAAAATGAAAACTTTTCAAAAGTAAAAATTCAAACAATTTTAAAATTTAAATTAAACACTTTCGAAGGTAACTGTAAATCCTTTGAAATAGAGTTAAACATAAAGCATCCTTTTGAATTTATCGGAGTCCCTCGGATGAGGTAACCCGCGGTTGCTAATGAGATCTCCCCTATTTAAATGAGCTTAACAACTCGTTTAAGCTAAGTAAATTCAAAAGAAAATAGTGGTACCTGAATGAGCGACCGGTAAGATCCTAATCGGTGTCACTTTAATCAACTTTAACCCCCCCCCCCATACTGACAGAATATACTTTTCATTTAAACTTTTGAACCTTAGACGTTAGAATTGCTACTCCGATAAGGAGCATGGAGCTAACCATGAGAACAACATTCTACAACCACAAGTGGATTTACAACTGTAATCTCTTCTTTAGAGTTACACAACAAGTCATATGGATTTGTGGTTGTTTGTCAAATACAACATAAATCCTCACTTTATCATTAGGCCTTTGCACAATCATGTTATGCAAATTAAACTCTAAGTTTATCGTTTGTTATGACATAAATCCTTCTATTTTTCAGGCTATTTGTACGATTATGTCATGCAAATGTAAGCCCTAAATAGTAATAATTGGCAGGATGAAACAATTGATAATTTTCATCGTGAAATTGAAGCCAAACCATATGATAGCTTAGGAAGTCACTGAGGTTCTCTTCAGGATTTGTGACAACCCCTAGTTTTCTCCCTTTGGATTCCATAAAAGTGTTCCAAATTTGAGCCTTTCCCATTTGAAAGTCCTTGGTCTGTTCTTTGAAAAGTCTTATACTTTGAAATTCTTGAAGGCAATATTCTTTGATCTAAATCAAGAGTTTTTTAATGTGACTTTAGTCTTTTAAGATGTAATTAAATGTAGAGGTTTGCCCTTATAGAAAACTTTAAGAACCTAGCCTTATATAAACCTTATCTACTCTTTTATATTAGATGAGAGAATTTATCGATTAACATAAATGGTTTCACAGACTAAAACAGATGTTATAAATTCTTTAGTTTATTTTATTGAGCTGCACTAGTAAGTAATACGTCTATTACTCATGATAGATGTATAACATAAGGAATTGTGCTCACTTATTTAAACAATTGTTCATATGGGATCAGTTCGGTCTGTCTTTTCAAAAATTAAAATATTACTTTTAAAAATTATAATATATATATATATATATATATATATATTAAATTAAATATCTTCTTCCCAATTTAACAACCGACAATTTTCTAGCAACTTCGTTGAGGAATAGTTTTTGCATATATCGGTAATGTGTTCAAGTCCCTCATGGACCAGATTACCCTTCTTCCATTGACAAACTTTGTTGATTTCTTTCTTGAGAAAGTATGGTCAACTTTTTAGGATTACAGGACACTCTGTTTGATCACCTTTAAATAGAGAGGTTCAGGAGTCCTTTAGGTTTTTATCTTTTATGTGGGATCGGACCCTCGATAGGTGTGTTGGTAGACTAGCTCCACCTAGGCGATGTGTGTTGTGAAGTGATTCTGCATTGGGTCCTCAACTTCACCGTTTCTCTTGTATCTTTCGGGTTTGGTTTGTTATATTGCAAATTAAGCCTAGTCATTACGTCTCTTTTCCCTCATTTTTTTTAATCAAAACTCTTTAATGCTATAATCACAAATAAATAATAAATTTCAGAATGGAAATAAGAAAAGACGTGCCCAGTCTACAGAATGACCTTTGTTAATTTTTAATGTTCGCACTGAAATTATATAGTGATGGCCAATACTAACCCTCAAAACTTTTTCATTGAAGCTACTATGATGGCGTTCCATACTCTCACTTTCTCCTGTAACCTGCTCACCGATCATGACACTCGTAACATTGCACCGATGATCAAGTTTGATGCTAGATTCAATGAGTTTGAGGTCATACTTGGCAAGACTCTGTTCGTCGTCATGAAGGTTGTTGCTCCAAAAGTTCAAGATCCATCAGTTGAGTTTAATTTGAACTATTCCCATGACTTCCCTTCTTATAAAAAGGAGAAGATAGTTATCGTCCCAACACCCATTAAGTATGTTTTTCTCGCATCCGCCCACTCAAGAGTCGCCACACCTACTATTTTCAGATTTACTATCACTGTTCCTACCGTCCCATTTGTTAAAGAAAAAGAAATTTTTATTGAAGAATTTTCAGTTGATGGGCTCACCACTCTGCTGTCAGTATTTTAAGTTGGTTTCAGTTCAGGGGATAAGCTGCCGACCAAGTTGCAAAGAAGAAACTGAAACCAGAAAATTCAGAGGGTCATCAGGGCCCAGGCCACAAAGATAGCCTTTGTTGATGAGATTCCTCACCAGGAGGAACTTAAATTGCCTGAGATTGCTCCTCTCTTACGAGGGAGTAGGTTTCATTTGTTAATGGATACAACTTAGGGTGAGAGCATCTATAGGATTGCCACTGCTCTGTCATCACCACAGGATTAAGGTAAGGAGAGGGAGAGGCCCGCTCCTATCACCGAAGTCTGTACATTGTTTGAAAGACTAGCTGCTATAGAGGGGTGTAATTTTGTTGAGTTGCTCAAGTGAGTGGGATGTGAAATCTCACCCCAGATGAATAAGGAAATATTGTAGGATATCAAATATATCTGCCAATTCCAGAAAATAATTGAAGTCCTCAAGCCTGTGTTCTAGTCAGATTTCAGCTCGGAAGATGTGTTGATAACACTATCACCATTACAAATTATACCCTTGTTGCTTTGAAGTCTGTAAGACATCGACCGTTCATGTCATGTCTGGGTCCCAGGATACCACCTACCACTGTCATGAAGACTTCTCAATGAAGGATAAAGGGAAGAGACCCATTATTAGTGTACTTGGTCTGCACCACGGGGAGCATACTTCTCTTCAATATACTGATGCCTCCTTCAAGACACTCCATCTTAAAGCATCGTCGTTGATGAAGAGAGTGTGGGTACCCAAGGGTGTTGCACCTGTACATCCCGATGAGCCTGTAGGGAAGTTTTGTGGAATGAAGCATAGGTCTAATGTGCCAAAGGTTGTTACCACCATTACAAAGTCCATCATACAGTAAGATGATGTTCAAGAGAGATCTCCAGATCTCAAGATCCAAGAGAAAGCAATCAAAGAAAAGGTAGAGAAGCTTAGAGCTGAGATTACAGAGTTGGCCAAAGAACGAGGAGTAGACAATGATGATGATGATGATGATTTTGACTACACAGATTATATCATTGAAGAGTTAATGGAAATTAATGTCGTTGAAACTAGGGTCGCTACATCTGCACGTGATGCTCCACTTTCTAGTGAGGAGAACATCACATATTACCTACAAAAAGCCATTCAACTAAGTGATGAACAAATCATACAAATGGAGAAAATGATGTAAGAGATGGCCACCACCATGACCGTCATGGCTACAGTACATGGGCAGTTTCAGTCGTAGCAATTAGCTTTGCTGGAGGTCAATCAGCTCAAAATTTTGCACATTACAAATAATAGAAGAGAGGTAATTTTTTTCAGTAGAGACAAATTATAGAAGAAGGATTTTGTCCATAGTTTAGTACCAGAGAAAGAAATTAAGCAGATGGTTGAACATGAAGTTCAGAAGACCCTAGCTCAGTGTAAGGGTGGTGCATCAATTTCAAAGGATACACTTTATCTGGAGGAATTTGATGTTGCACCTTACCCCAAGGGCTTTGTGTCAAACTTCAAGAAGCTTGACGGAACCGGAAATCCCCATCAGCATATAGCCCACTCCAGAGCCAATTGTTGTAGCGCCGGAGGCAATGAAGCATTATTGTTCTGTCAATTTATTACCAGTTTATTAGGGATAGCATTTGACTGGTATATCAAGTTTCTCAATGGATCAGTAAAGAAGTTAGCCTAGTTGGAACACTTATTTGTGAAGAGGTTTGCCAAAGCGCAAAATCATGTCACCATAGGAGATCTCATGGTTGAAAGATAGAAACTTAACGAGACCTTGGTTGACTATATCTTGAGATGGAAAAACTTGAGCATGAAGTGTGAGCCTCAGCTACAGGAACAACTTGCAATTGAGATTTTACTCAAAAGCATTCACTGATCAGTAGCTTTCATGCTCAAGAGACACATAATTCAATCATTCAAGAAATTACTTAGCAAGGCTAGCAGCTTGTAAGAGGAGGTTAAGCATATGAAATCCAAGGAAAAGACCGAGAAGTCTAGAACAATCAAGATGTTTGAGAAGAAATCTAAGACAATAGCAAAAGCTGATAAGGTCAAGCAGCTAATGAAGATTTAGGTTGAGCAATCTCGTAAGGGTTCTCAACAGTCGTCACAACATGACTAGTTTTGTCAGCAACAACAGACTCAGCATTATGACCAATATGGACAGCAATCATATTAGAAAGGACTGTACCGGACAAATGGTAGACCGGGTTTGAGCTTTGCAGAATGGATGAATAGGGTATATTCTTTCAAGGATAAAGCTATGTCAAAAATGATCAGAAACTTGATGAAGAAGTCTGAGTTCAAATGGTCAGAGCCAAAGAAAACAGAAGATGTTGATAAAAAGTATCATCCCAACTATTTTCCATACCACAGACTCCTTGGACACACCATTGAGGGATCTTTCAGTTTAAGGATTAGCTCGAGAGAAATCTCAAAGAGGGAAATATAACCATCCTGAAATAATATTTAAAAGAACCTAAAAGAGGTTCTGTAAAAGAACCTGAAAGACGTTCTGTAAAAGAACCTGAAAGACGTTCTGTAAATAAGATTTTAGTCAAGCCAATCACCCCGATAAAGCCTTATTCAGAGGAAGGTAGTTGGAACACAGCTTGGAGAAGATCATTCAAGAAGATATTTGATCAGATTCAAAATGCGTCAACACATGCCGACATTCAGAGTCTATAGCTTTCTAGGCCGAAGTGGAGATCACTCCGGAGAAGTCACCACAGCCAGAGAAGAAGAAGAATGAGATCATGCATGAGATGAAGATCAATAATGTGAGGGGTAGGATAGAGGATGCCACTGTTAGATTGGTTGTTTCAAATTCAGAGTAGAAATTCCTCAAACCACTGACCGTGTATGAATATCCTTCTGCCTCTAAGGGTCTTTAGAATATAATGATTACAATTTTGACTACGTTTTAACTCTCTACTGATAACGTAACTGACTGTGACCAATCTAACCCTGATCTTGATTCCCAAAATGATCCTCAAATCATACTTAAGTCTAATGAACACGTTAACAAGCATGAAGAAAATGTTGATGAGACCGGTTACTACAGTTCTAAGAGTGAGGAGCCCGTCCTCGAGTGTTAAGGAACACCAATAGCAATCAACTTGGACTTGTCAGATTCAAAAATGACACCAGAATAATCAACTACAACATTTAGAGAAGAAGAAATTATAGAAATAAATTTAAGGAGTGGGAAGGTATTACCCTCAAGGACAGCTCCAATGGATAAAGGAAAATAAATAATCACTCGAGAAGAACTACCTCTGCCTCCTTCAGTGGAAGAGAAACATAATCAAGTGAAAATTGGAGGTCTTTACAAAGTATATTATAACATACTAGCTCATCTTAAGAGGTTGGTGGCCAAACTAAGCATCTACAATGCTCTGATTCTTTCAAAGGAGATGAGGGAATCTTTAGTCATGACCTACTTGATCCAGAAATTTGCTTAGCTTAGTTGGCCAACACATCCTTGGATGAAGTTTGTTTATTTAAGAAACAACCTGGGGTTACCTTCATCGATGAAGACTTGCTTCTTGGTACTACCGATCACAACAAACCGCTCTACATCTCTATCAATATCAACAAATTTGTGCTCTCCCAAGTTTTGGTAAATCAAGGAGTGTCACTCAACTTGATGAATCTATGGACTTTAGCATATTTGGATATTGACGCTCAAGAGTTTACCACCAATAAAATGATTTTAAGAGGATTTACGTAGAAGGGAGAGAGAGCTTTGGGATCAATTTCTCTACTAATGAAGGTTGGGGAGCTAGTAACAACCGATAAATTCCATATCATCGATGCAAAAACTTTGTTCAACACTTTGCATGGTCAACCATGGATTCATAAGCATAAAAAGGTTCTATCATCACTACGCCAGTGCATCAACTATTACAAAGAAGAACAAAAATATTGCCTCAAAGGGGATTTGCAGCCATTTTTAGTTCATGAAGTAAAATCCATGAAGACGCTGCCCACTACGCTCCTCCAAAGAAGTCTATCTTTTCCCGTGAAGTTGTGCCAAATGAGATGGAAGATTCAAAGGATTACAAGAGCAAGATTATTCAACTTTGCTTCAATAATCTACCACCACTCCTTTTCAATGAGTTGGTGGATGTTCTTTTAGCCAACACATTCAAGAGCGTGTCCAGGGACGTGGACGAGAAAGAACCAACATAATTATTAAATAGACAAAGCCGACCATCAACATCGACATGGAAGAAAGTTCTAATGAAGATGAGTCTGATGAAGAGATGATGATGATAAAATAGAAGAAACCAAAGTTTGAGATCTCATTAAAAGATATGGAGAAAAGTGAATATGAGCCATTGCATGATTGAATTAACCACTACGTGCAGGTCATGACCCTTACTATGATTCACCCTCAAAAGGTTGAGAATTTAGAGGTCAAGGAAGTCCAGGGTGTTGGTTTAAATCCGATCAAGGTCTACTATGCTTCCCCTACTACTAGTTCTGAAATTCATGTAAATTTGGAAAAAGATGATTCTAATGAATTAATGGAATTACCTTTCGGTTACTTTTCTCCTTGTGTTCAAAAACTAATTCAAAAGGGATGTGTATCAAAGAAAATTCCAAAGGATAAACTACAACTCTTTGAAAATTTATGGAATTTTAAAGGTTAAACTCTTAACTCAAAATAGGGTCTCAAAATTAGTACAATAAGATCAGTCGATGATTCAAAATTTTGCATTTTTGTTACTAGGGAATTAGAAGATGATTGTCTCGATGTGGAGGATGATTCTGAAGACTCTCCAATAGAAAATGCTCTACTAGAGTTCAAAGAGGAAATTAAGTCAACAGTCGATGGGTTGAAAGAGGATAACTTCAGGACTGAGGAGCAGCCCCGACCGATCTTCATGATTTCTCTACTCAGTGAATACGAGTCTACAGATTTAATCAGGTTACTATCATAATTTAAGGATTACTTTTCTTGGAGCTATGATGAAATATCAGGATTGTCCTCAAAAGTTTCACTTTACAAGCTTGGAGTGAACGAGAGTATGACTCTAGTAAAACAAGCTCTCAAAAAAATATGCCTCGATATAGAACAACAAGTCATTGTCGAGGTAAAGAAATTAATAAATGTTAACTTTGAGCAAGAAGAGAAAAACCCCACATTATTAGCCAACATTGTTCTAATTAAGAAAAAGAATGGACAGATTTAGGTATGTGTCAACTTCAGGGATTTAAACAACGCATTTCTAAAGGATGAGTTTCCACTACCGATACTAGAGTTAATGGTTGACATCACATCAACACATGAAATTTTTTCTTTTATAAATGGATCATCAGGATATAATCAAATTAAAATGGCTCTAGAAGATGCATCACTTACAGCCTTCATAACATAGATCATAATCTTTTGCTACACAGTAATACCTTTTGGATTGAAGAACGCTGAAGCAACATACCAACGAGCTATGACGAAGATCTTTGGTGACATCATCCACAAACAGCTAGAGTGCTGTGTGGATGATTTGGTCATCAAAAGTAAACACTGAATAGATCACTTGTATTATTTTAGGATCATGTTTGAATGATTACAACAATATAATTTTAAGACGAATCCCTTAAAATGTGCCTTCTGTGTTACCTCCGGGAAATTTCTAGGATTCGTTGTCCGTCATCAAGGAATCAAGATTGACCCAGATAAGATTAAAGCTATCTTAGAACTATCACCTCCCAAAACCTTGAAACAATAACATTCCTTTTAAAGTAAATTGGCATACCTAAGATGCTTTATATATAATTTGTCAGGTAGGTGAACCCTTTTCAGCATTAATTAAAAAGGATGCTAAATTCATTTGGGAAGAGGAATGTCAACGATCCTTTGAGGATATTAAGCAGCATTTAACACCACCTCTTGTTTTGGCAGCCCCTATCCCAGAAAAACCTTTGATACTTTATACCGTGGCCTTAGACGACTCCCTCGGAGCCCTGTTAGCTCAGTTCGATGATGAGGGTAAGGAAAACACACTCTACAACCTGAGTCAACGTTTAATACCAGCGGAGGAAAAGTATCCTCCTACTGAGAAGCATTGTCTAACTTTAATTTTTGTCACCAAGAAGCTTAGGCATTACATGCTTTCTCATAAGTTCACCCTTATTTTGAAATTTAATTCGTTGCAATATTCGATGACCTAACGAACACTTTTTGGATGTTTAGCAAGGTGGTCAATGATATTATTGCAATTCAAAATAACATTCGTACCCCATTTGGATTTTCTCGCAGCACACCCACTTCCAGCTGGGTCTGCTCTCAATGATGATTTACTAGATGAGCACATACTACAAGTGGATATGTCTAGTGCTAGACGTTGGGAAATGCATTTCAATGGAGCTTTATCAGCTAGAAAATATAAAAGGCTACAAATAGTCATACTAAAGAAAGCAGGGATTGGTCTGATTTTTGTTACACTAGATCAAGGAATGTTACTATTTTCCTACCACCCGACAGAGTTGTGCATGAATAATGAAGAAGAATGTGAAGCCTTGATCACTGGATTAGAATTGGTACTATCGATGGACATAGCAGACATTGCCATCTACGGTGATTCACAACTCTTGATCCAGCAAGTTGTCGGACAATAAAAGATTTTGAAGTCAATATTAGCAAAATATCTCTAGACATAATGAAGTTGATAGAATACATTCCCAGTGTGACACTATATAGTATTCCTTAGGGAGATAACACCCATGCCGATGCTTTAGCCAAACTTGCTAAGGAATTGGTGTGTCCGCCATAAGATTTCATTGATATTACAGTACAAGGATGCCAAGTTATGTCAAAGATCAACCTCAATAATCTAGGCAAATTCTGAAAAGAAGAAGAGATAATAGCTGCAGTAATGGTCAATACTGAAGATTGACGAAGTCCATTGATAGAATATTTGCAAACAGGACGACTACCAGATGACAAGTCAAAAACATATCATATCATGAGAAGAGCTATGTTGTATGCTTTGATAGGTAATGTCCTCTATAGAAGATCATTTGATCAAATGTGGTAATGATGTCTAACCAGAGCAAAATCATATGATATCATCAAAGAACTACACGATGGATTGTGTGGTGATCATTTATCAGGGTCAAAGATGAAAATGAAAATTAAGAAACTCGGGTATTATTGGTCAGCGATGTTGATAGATCACATGGATATTGCCAGAAAGTGTCACATATGTCAAGTGCATGGAATGAACTTGCACCAACCTCCAAATGTGCTACACTCGACCGTCTCCATGTGGCCATTCGAGTGTTAGGGCACATATATAGTGGGTCTGATAGACCTTCCATCTGTGAAGGGACATAGATTTATTCTCACAGCAACAAATAACTTCTCTAAGTTGGAAAAGACAATGTTGTTACGAGAGGATACGGTGCACCACATTCTTCAGCTTTTCAAGAGTCAAATTGTCTACCATTTTGGTGTTCCACGCAGAGTGATTTTCCATAACGGGTGGGCCTTCAAGAGCACAAAAATCAATAGTTTCATTAAGCGACATGAGATAGCTTGACGGTACTCTACGATTTATTATCTCAAGGAAAATGACCTGGCTGAAGCTTTCAATAAGATCCTCATGCAAATTTTAAAAAATATACTGGACAAAAATAAGAAAGGAATGCATGAGAAGTTGTTAAAGGCTTCGTGGGTCTACCGGACAATGTTCAAAACTCCTCCTACAAGTTGTTGGCCTTGCTAAGTAATTTCTTGATTCATTTAATTATGAGTCCCTTGAGCATGAAAGCTACTGATCCTTGAATGCTTTTGAGTAGAATCTCAATCTTAAGTTGTTCATGTAGCTGAGGCTCACACTTCATGCTCAATTTTCTCCATCTCAAGATATAGTCAACCAAGGTCTCTTTAGGTTTCTGTCTTTCCACCACAAGAACTTCTATGGTGACATGATGTTGTGCTCTAATAGTCCTCTTCAGAAATAAGTGATCCAACTTAGCAAATGTGTCTTATACCATTTAAGGGGGTCTCACACCTATATCAAGAGATAAGAACTGTAATTTAGGTACCAACCCTAGAAAGATGAGAATCAGAAGCCTTAACCTATTTAAGGGGATCTCACACCAATCTCAAAAGGATGAGAATAAGATGCCTTAACCCATTTAAAGGGGTCTCAAACCTATCTCAAGAGATGGGAATCAAAATTTAGGTACTGATCTAGAGAGCATTGTAAGTGTGGAGAATCCGTGGAAAGAGTGCAAAAAATTTAGAGAATCTTGTACACAGTATGAAACTTTATGAGACGAGTATGAAGACTTGTGAAATTTGTGCAAAGTGTGTGTAATTTTTGTAGGAGTTTTGAATCTCCCCTGAATCTGAAATAACCAATCTGACAGAGGTTGTCCCAATCCTACCGCTCGCTCTATCAGTCTTCATCTAATGCTAGGGTGACTTCTTCGATGTGATCTCCATCTTCGACCTAGCATGCTGTAAACTCTAAATTGTGGCTTGTGATGACGTGGTTGGTTAAGGCATTCTATTATCATCCTTTTGAGATTAGTGTGAGACCCCCTTAAATGGGTTAAGGCTTTTGGTTCTCATCTTTTGGGGTTGGTACCCAATCCACTTTATAAAGACCTTCAATTTTCACTTGATTCTGCATCTCTTCCACTAGCAGAGATGGAGGTGATTCTAAGAGAACTCCTACTCAGTGTACACCGTATGCGCTCGATAGTAATCAACATGGACTTATCATATTCAAAAACGACAGTAGAAGAATCGACTACAAAATCAAGAGAAGAAGAAATTATAGAAATAAATTTAAGAAGTGGCATAGTATTACCCCCCAAGGAAAACTCCAATGGAAAAAGGAAAATAAATAGTCACTCGAGAAGAACCACCTCCGCCTCCGCCAGTGGAAGAGATGCATAATCAAGTGAAAATTGAAGGTTTTTACAAAGTGGATTATAACGTACTAGCTCATCATAGGTGGTTGTCGTCCAACCGAGTGTCAAAGAATGTCGATGGTAATTAACTTGGACTCGTCAGATTTAGAAATGAAACCATAAGAATCGACTACAAAATCAAGAGAAGAAGAAATTACAAAAATAAATTTAAGGAGTGGGAAGGTATTAGCCCCGAGGACAACTCCAATGGACAAAGGAAAACAAATAGTCACTTGAGAAGAACCACCTTCACCCCACCAGTGGAAGAGACGCATAATCAAGTGAAAATTTGAGGCTTTATAAAGTGGATTATAACAAACTAGCTCATCGTAGGAGGTTTCCAACCAACCTTGACCAGAGTTTCCCTCATCATCTTTAACAAAATCTGAGCATCTTAGATGCTTAGTTTGGTCGGCAACCTCCTAAGATGAGCTAGTACATTATAATCCACTTTATAAAGACCTCCAATTTTTGCTTGATTATGTGTCTCTTCCACTGGCAAAGGTGAAGGTGGATAGCCATATTTAGTAGAAGGTGGTTGGAGTACAGTTTGGAGCAAATCGTCCAATCTAACAGAGGCAGCCCTATCTTACCCCTCGTGTTATCTATATTCATCTCGTGCACGATCTTGTTCTTCTAATTCTCCAGCTACAGTGACTTCTCTGGTGTGATCTCAACATATAGCCCACTTCAGAGCCAGTTGTTGTAATGCTGGAGGAAATGAAGCATTGTTGTTCCATGAATTTGTTAGCAGTTTATCAAGGATAGCATTTTACTGGTATGTCAAGTTGCCCAATACATTTGTAACGAGATTTGTAGAATTGGAGCACTTCTTTGTGAAGAGGTTTGCCAGAGCGCAACATCATGTCACTATAGGAGATCTCGTGGTGGAAAGATAGAAACCTAAAGAGACCTTAGATAACTATATCTTGAGATGGAGAAACTTGCGGTGTTGTGAATTTTGACTTTGAGTACGATCAAGTCAATGTGGACTACAAAGGCCCTTTGATAAGTATAGTCAACCGCTAAGAAACAGAAAAGATACAACCACTGTTGGGAATCAGAGTCAGAGAGAATTTTACAATTAAAAGGAAGAAGTCAGAAATGTTTTCAGATGTGCATGACCCGATGGAAAGGGTCGGTGACTTGCAGTCAAGGATTATAATGTCGACAGGAGACTTAGTCAGCGACTCCGCATAAAGGGTTCCTGATGCGCCATTGAGGAGAACGAAGCATAGAAATGCCAACCATTATAAGCACAGAGCCTTGGAGCGAATAAAAAAAGAGACGTGCTAAGGAATCAACAGTGTTGCTTGCTTTGATTCATGAAGAAGAAATCTACGATCCAAACTTGAAAGAAACTTCGACTTGTCCGTCGATTACAGAGGATGAGCTAGAGACATTTATAGAGCCTATGATACATTAAAAATATATGTATTTTTAAACCCATAATTTATACTCATTTTTGGTGATATTGCACTTTAAAGAAAGGAATTTTTCATGTTTTATTGCAGTTTGTTAATTTTTAGGACTTGGAGAAAAAAAGAAGCAAAAAGGATGATTTTTGAAGTCAAAATGGAGATTTTGAAAAATTGCATAGCGCTGACAGCGCCTGACTGGGCACCGATGGCATCATTTGACAAAGAGTATGGATTAAATTAGATGGCCACTGGCACCGACGGCGTCAAAATGGGCATCTACGACTCCAGTGTCGGTGCAGGCCCTGTTTCTAGAAGATTCGACAAATTTGGACTCTTTTTTAAGAGTTTTTGGATGCATCTATTGGAAAACTGACCTTAGGCTCCATTTAGGGCCAAAATTGATCAGAAATGCCCCACACTTCACATCTCTTTGCACTCCTTTTCTCTCTCTTATTCTCTCTTTGCACATATTCGCTACCATTCTGCCATTCCACACCATTAGTCATTTATTTTCTTTATAGTTTTGAGTTTTTGTGGTGATTTTAAGTGTGAATTACTCTCTAAGAAGTGTTGGAGAGGGAGAGAAGTGAGAGATTTCTTCTTCCTACATTTCCTAAGAGAGGCTACAAGAGATTTGCTTTGAGAAAGAGTTTCAGATAAGCGTTGTTTGTTTATTATTATTATATGAACTTCCTTTCATATATGAAATTTGTGTTTTGTTGAATCTTTCTCATGAAGTTTGATTAGTTTTATTTACCTTCTCCCTAATCTGAGATATGGTGAAATAAAGAGATAATTTGGATGTGCCAATGTTAAAATATAAAATAAATTGTGTTGTTTTTTCAACTCCATTCTCAATTTACTTTTTGATATAACCAATTGAATTTTTAAAATATGTTGTAAAACATATGATCTGGGAAATGGAGTATGAGTTTTACAACAAAGTGAGAATCACATTTAAGTCTATGAAGGAGTATTTTGTTCATTGAATTAAGTGCAAATAAATAGGAAAATATACATTGTTGAGTGTAGAATTGGAGATTTCTAGGGTGATAGCTAAAAATCCCTGATTCTATCTTAGTGTTTAAAAAATAAAGTGAGATTTAGCCTTCAGTGGAAGGGAAGCGGGAGCTCTGGAGTGGGAGCCAATTTGCTCTTAGCCTAGCCACGGATTTAGTTACTAAACTTGAGATTAGCCAATTATTTTCTATAACACTAAATAGGGTAGAGAATTACAATTGTTCCTATTTGGCACAATACAAATTTAAACCAATTATTTCATCTCATTTCACCAAAAACTCATTGTAGTGGGAAAGTTGCTTTTTAATATTAAAAAACTTCATCACATAAACATAGTTTAGTAGTTACTATTCTGCTAGTAGTTAATAATTTAGGTTTGATGGTATCTTAAGCATTCAAAATTAGTGACAGTAATTTTATTGTATTTCCATAAATTTCTTAATTAATTTATTATTTCAAATTTAAACCTTTCTCATGAGATCGATATTTAGGACTTAAATAAAAATTCTTATATTACTTCATAACGATACATATACTTGCGTAGAATCCCAATATTAAGTGCTTAATGTTCTTATTCATAAAATACCACATCAAGCTTTTGTCACCATTATAAAGCAGAGTCAATTTTATTAATTTTACACAACTATATTTCACCAGGATCAAGTTTCTGGTGTCGTTGCTGGGGAACGTAACGGTAAAATAAATAGATTTGGTAAATTAGAAAATTTAGAGATAAAATATAAAAAATAAAAAAAATAATATACATATATATATATATATATATATATATATATATATATATATATATATATATA
>JXCR01131601.1:31929-48918 GCA_002079205.1 Phalaenopsis hybrid cultivar
GCTTCTCCTCACTTCTATATATTTTTTTCTTTTTTTCTTTTCTCTTTTTCATTTGGATTACTTTCAATCCTATATATTTTGCTTTTCTTTTCAGGGATTGTTGTCAATCCTTTCTTTTTCCTTTTTCAAGGGAGAATTACTATATCTTGATAACCTTTAATGATTTTGAACATCACCTTTCTTTCCCTAAATTTGAAACTCAAAGCATTCCTTTACCTTATAAATATTTCATAGCTTTTACATTATTGAGCCCCACTCTTTTTTTCTCAAATGAATTTCCAAGATTCTTAATACTTCAAAATACAGTTTCCTTTACTTTAAATAGTTAACTATAGTCTTTTTCTCTTATACTAAATATCTTAATCTACAAAATTAATTTTCTTTACAAAAATATTCCTTTAAATCTACCATAATATTTAAATATCTACAAAATATAGTTCTCTGAATTAAATTCACTACATAAAATCATATTAATAATTTATGAAAATATTTAAATTGAGAACATTTAATATTTAATATTTTTCTTTCCTCCCCCAAACTTAAATTTTTCAATATGAAATGATACAGGTGGAAAGAAAAATTTTAAATATAAATTATACCTCAATACTTTAGGCATTTTCATCATTCTAAAATTTTTTTGCAGTGTTCAAAATTTCTACTTCACCTGGTCCTTAACATTAGGAGTTTTCTATACATATAAATCATTAGAGAATTTGTTGGGTAAAGAAATTTTGAAATAAGTACAAATCTAACTAGCATAACATGTATCAGTATTGAAATATAAAAATGTTTATCAATTCTTATAAATTGTAACACAAACACAAACACAAATATATAAACAAGATAAATGAGGTCAATTCTTCCTCCATCTAATCGCATCTCACTAACTTATTTCCAATTTCTAACGGAATCACTACACAAATATATTGGGTGCTTATAAATGATTTTATATATTCTAATTCCAAAGATAAGATTATCCCCGATATATTAGTTCTTGAGCACCAACACCAGACATCACCATATCCCAATAATTAAGCACCTCTAGTAGTTATAAGGATAGTGTAAGATCATCCACAAGTTACTCATCAAATAGGTTCGCGACTCCTATCAAATGAAAATAAAGTCTGAGAAAAGAAGTAAAAAAATTGAGATGGAACTATCGCTGTAAAAATTCATAATGTCTCTTGTAAAACTCAAGTCCGGGTGAAACCCGAGTTGTAGTGGACTCGTCAATCCAACTACTACAAGAGAACATACAAGTCTAACCATAATAAGAATTTAATGAATATCTCCCTCATGACACACAAAAGGTAAATCAAACCACTAATAATCCAAACATCAAACAAACCGATCAATCCACACTAAAGCAAACACAATACAACACTAACAATCATGACTCTTAAGGACACTAAATCAAACCACACTGATAACTATGGGTTGTCTCCCATCAAGCGCTTGATTTAACATCGCTAGCCTGACAAATTATTCCACCCGGATAAAAAATCCAATTAAGTAATCCTCGATCAATAACCCAATTTTTTCCAAATCCAGGGATTCCTACAAAGTCCTCGAATTTAAATTTTTCTTTCATCTCTTCCTTTTCATATTAATTCATATCCTTGTTCCTCGTATTTCTTTATAGATCCAATATTCTTCTAGTAATTTTCTCAATTTGCATATTAATATCATCCTTGAAATTTATAAGAACTAATATTCATCTAGTGATTTTCTCAATTTTCATATTAATATCATCCTTAAATTTTATAAGAAATGGATCTTCGATCAGATTCGCTCTAAATAATTTAGATTCTAGATCAATATCTTCTATATTACTCTTTAGTTTCAAATTATCTTCCAATTCTTTAGGAATTTCTTCCATTGATCTTTCAATTTCCTTGTCCTTATCTCTCAACTCAAAGCTCTTTTGAAATAAATCCTCGAATTCTCTTCTAAATATCAGTTCAATAATTTTAAATTGCTCATAATTCATTTCCGTAGGATTTATCTTAGAGTCACTAGGTAAAATCTCTGGGGGTAGCTGTTAATTGCATTAATAATCTGCCCCGGCATCAGAATCTCATTCATTTTGTTCTTATACCATGGAATATGCCATTCAGTGACTTTGAATAACTCTTTCATAGGAGATCTTTTACTAATTTCATCATTCAATTTAGGTTCATCTTGTGATTGAGTCGAATGTGAAGATATAGAGATTGGTGGTGTATATGAATTCACCAAATATATAGGCTTTAAAATTGTATGAGGTCAATTCATTCTAAGGTTGTGAGATTTTTTAACAGATGGAATTAAAAGTTTATTATTTTTGGTAACATCCATCATTTTGCACCTCTCCTGAACATACATACAGTCTTCTTTAAACAACATTTTAGACTCATCATGAAAGTCCCATTTCGATCTCATCAATTAACTTATTTTCAAAACTCTTTTGGAAATGGTTTTTACTTAGATAATCAATTTCATCCATCAAAAAAAATCATCATCATTTCTCTCAGCTGGATATTTCATACCCTTTAAAACATCAAAAGTAGTTTCATGGTCATTAATATTCATAATTAACTTTCCTTTTTGCACATCCATCATAGCTTGTCCAGTAATAAGAAAAGGTTTACCCAAAATAATGGGAATATCTTTGTCTTCCTCAATATCTAATACAATAAAGTCTATAGGAAAGATAAATTTATCCACTTTAACAAGCACATCTTCTATAATCCTTTTTGGATAAATAATAGATCGATCAGCTAACGGAAGAGTTATAGTAGTGGGAGAAATATCGGCTAAACCTAACCTTTTAAATATTGATAGAAGCATCACATTAATGCTCGATCCTAAATCACATAAAGCTTTTCCACATAATCTTTTTCAAATTACACAAGGAATTGTAAATCTACAATGATCTTTAAGTTTCTGAGGAAAATTTTTCTGAAGTATAGCGCTACACTCCTCACTTAGTACAACTGTCTCGTTATCCTCAAATTTCCTTTTCTTGTTTAATATCTCCTTCATAAATTTTGCATAACTTGGCATCTGTTTCAAAGCTTCAGTGAAAGAAATATTTATCGTTAACTTCTTAAGTACGTCCATGAACTTTGAAAATTTTTTATCCAACTCATGTTGTCTAAGTCTTTGAGGAAATGAAGGTGGTGGTCTTTCCAAACTGATTTTAGTTGGAGATATTAACTTTTCTAGATCCTTAGAAACATGTTCTTCAGGTCTTTTAGTTTCCTTTGTTTCTCTCACAACATTTTTCTCTTTTCTAACCACATCCTCTATCTCTCTTCTGGACAGCTTCTACTAATTCATTAGTGTTCTCTTTTAGGTTGATCTCAATGTTGCTAGGAAGTGTTTCTTGGGGTCTATTGCTAAGTGAATTAGCAAATTGTCCCAGTTGATTCTCTATATTTTTAATTGTAGCATTTTGACATTGCATTTGGTTTCCCATTTGTAATACCACTTCTTCCACAGACATCTTCTTATTCTCAAATTGTTGATCATTGTTAGCATTCGGTGGATATGAAGGTCTATAGTTTGTGATCCCCTGATTATTCCAACTTCCATTAGGATTTGCATGATTATTTTCCCATTTTTGGTTTCCACCGTTAGTAGTATGATACCAGTTAAAATTAGAATGGTTCTTCCAACCTGGGTTGTAAAAGTTAGAATATGGGTTGTTTATGGTATTTAAAGTCTCATATGATAAGTTTGAATCAATCATATGCCCTAATGAACTTGCCTCACTTATTGGAGTAAATTGAGTTTGGTTCATTCCAAATTGGTCCAACTTCTTTGATATTGCAGCAACTTGAGATGCAAGAATTGAAATCTCATCTGTATCATGAACATTGGCTACTTCTTTAGGATTTACCCTTGTAGAGGGCCATTGAAGTTCATTTATAGCCATATTTTCAATTAACACATACGCTCCATCAAATGATTTTGACATTAATGATCCACCAGCAGTAGCATCAATTATAAACCTAAGGGATTCTACTAACCCATTATAAAAAGTTTGAATGATTAACTAATTAGGCAGAGCATGATGTGGACACTTTCTTAGGAGTTCCTTAAATCTTTCCCAGGCTTCGTACATTGATTCCCCTTCATGCTGACAAAATGTGATAGTATCTTTTCTAAGTTTAGTATCCTTGAAGGTGGAAAATACTTAGTTAGGAATTTTTGAGTTAACTCCTCCCAATTTTTAATAGAGCCAGGTGCTAATGAGTATAACCACATTTTAGTCTTATCTCTTAGTGAGAAAGGAAAAAGCCTTAGTCTAACTGCATTGTTTGACATGCCGTTATTATGAAATCTAGCACAAAGTTCTATAAAATTTGATAAGTGTAAATAGGGATCCTCCAAAGGAGTTCCCCCAAACTGATTGTTCTGCACCAGGTTGGATAATCCTCAGGATTTATTTCAATGAGTCAGCTTCTACGACAGGGTTTTTTATACTTTAGTGAATTTCATCTGTCGTAGGATTTACGTAATCCCTCAATAAAGTATAATGATTTTCCAAGTTATTATTTTTAAAGTTTTCCATTTTCATTTTTAGTTTTTCGAGTCCCCTTTGTATTTTTATTTTTTTCTTTTTTTCAAACTCGAGATCATAAGGTATAAGTCTTGCAGATCCTTTGTTTCGCATACGCAACACAACAAACAATACATTAACAATTAAACAAATAACAGCTGAAATATATTCAACACAACAAAACATTTTCATGAACACCTTATTTTTCACACAAATAGTTTTTTTTAACACTTTTTCATATAAAAATACTTTTCACACAAAACAGTTTTTAGGCACTACAGTTTTCCAAGTCTAAGTATAATTACTTCAACTAAAATTCTCCTAAAGTTCTTACCGAAGCTTCCCCAACAACGACGCCAAAAACTTGACAGCAACTTTTTATGTACAAGAATTTATGAACCCATATTTATTATTTATAATGATTTTATAAAGTCACAATTTCAAATGCAAGTATACATATTGCTCAAGTAATAGAGGGCTCTAGTGGAGTCCTGTTTATTGATCCCAAAGAGAAGTGAGGTAAGAGGTCCTTAGTCAAATTCTAATCTACTAAAATTACTCCTTAGTTAGGAATGTCGATTAAAATGATGTTTTATCTAACAACTACTCCTAAATGCAAGTGTTAAATGTAAAGATAGTAACTATAACTAAATGCAAATATTAATTCTAAAGATAACCCTTTTTGGATGAATTGGTTTGGAGAATTTTGAGATATTAAAACTACCATTCTTATGTAATGAATTGGATAATATAAAGGAATGAGATGCATTAAATATCATATGTGCCAAATAGGAGCAATCCTATTGTTTACCCTTTGGTCTAGGCATAAAGAACATTGACTAATCCTATGCTTGTTTACTGAATCCGTGGCTAGGCTGGGAGGCACCGGCTCTCACTTCGGAGCTCCCACGTTCCCCTCACCTGAGGGCTAACATCTACACTTCAGTTGTTCCCCTCGCTTGAGGGCTAACATCTACACTTCAACATCTTTGGTCCAGTTATAAAGAACATTGACTAATCCTATGCTTGTTTACTGAATCCGTGGCTAGGCTGGGAGGATACTGGCTCTCACTTCGGAGCTCCCACGTTCCCCTTGCCTGAGGGCTAACATCTACACTTCAACACCACCTCTCACTTCGGAGCTCCCACGTTCCCCTCGCTTGAGGGCTAACATCTACACTTCAACACCCAGACTTTGGAGCTCCCACATTCCCCTCGCCTGAGGGCTAACATCTCTGCTTCAGTACTTAAACAATATGACCGAATTGGGGATTTTAGTCTGTCACCCTAAAATTTCCAATTCTACGCCCATCAAAGTATATTTCCATATTTATTTGCATTCAACTCCCATGAACTTAACCATCCATGAAATCTGAATGTGGTTCTACTTGTTGAGAATTACACAGTTCTCTCGGGTCTTAATGCAATCACAACAAGCTTTAACACTAGAACAGGCCTTTATTGTAATGTAAATAAAGTGCAAGTAAAAACCATCACATTGATAATTAAATCCACTTCTAACATGCATCACAAAATCCTAAACATGAATACTACTCATTACAAAAGAAAAGTACAATGAAAACAACGGCATAATCTTCTCACGCCATTATTTCCAAGCAAGAAGAGAGAGTAAGAGAAACCCATCACAAAGCACGAAGAAAACACAACGGAAACTTCATTCACTAGTGAAGAACAAAATACTTAGCTTTTTCCCTTGAAAGAAAGAAGAAAATCTCTCCCACAAAGACTCTCGCCGATCCATGCAATGCTAGAACATCTCCTTTAATAAGATAATGAAGAACACAATACTTAGCTTTTTCCCTTGAAAGAAAGAAGAAAATCTCTCCGAAAAAAACACAACGGAAACTTCATTTAACCAAAGCAAATCCACTAGATAAGTGTTTACAAAACCACAACACAATACGTAGCTTTTTCCCTTGAAAGAAAGAAGAAAATCTCTCCCAGAAAGTCTCCCGCAGATCCATGCAATGCTAGAACATCTCCTTACAAATTCTCTTAAAATCCCCTCTCCAATCTCTCCAAAAGGGTAGAAATCTACATTTCTACTCCTATTCTAAGAAACCTAAACTTTCTCCACACTTTTCCTAACATTCCTCTCACATTAATCCCTCTTTTTCTAACCTAAATTCATTCTTTTAAAAGATAGGGATGAAGTTTGAAGAGTTGCCACAAGCACCCTTCCAAAAAGCGCCCAAATACATTGAATTTCAGCCCATAACCGCCAAAAGTCGGTTCGTAGTCGTCACGTGCACTGTTTGCGGGCTCGAGGGCACTGTCGGCGAGCTTTTTTGTCATTTTTTGGTCTTCTCAGGTAAATCCCACCGTTTGCGTCGTTTTGGCACCGTCGGCGGGCCGACTTCACAGCACCACCATTTCGCTCCGTTTGGCTCCGTTTTAGCTCCGTTTCGCCCCATTTCAGTTGTGTTGCATTCCTAACAGATAGCCCTACAAAATAAGTATGAAAGTAACCTTCCTTTAAAGTATAATCTCATTCAAAAATATGCAAGAAGTGTAAAAAATATTAAGCATCCAAAGACTTATCGAAAGGTGACAGGGCAAAATATCATTTCTTGCTTGTTTTTTAAATTGCACCGTTTTTGCATCTTTTTCTCCAATGACCATAATTCATCATACCTGCAATAAAATAAAAAAATACACTTTATTAAAGTGCAATATTATCAAAATCAGTGTAAAATAGGTATGATCATGCACTACTAATCAATGGGAGATATCCAGGAGGACGATAGTGAAGATGATGTTTGATCTTAATTTACGCACGGAATGTTTTGTATAGTACTATTTTTTTTAGTTTGTTGTGTTAGATTTCATTTCCTTTATAATGAACACTATCTATGTTTATGTTTTGAATTTTGATGTTTAGATTTCAGTGTTAGGATATTGGTTTGCTTTAGAACACTGAATTTGATGTTTGTTGGCTTGAAAAATGTTAGATTGTAATAGCGCAGATTTTATATATAAATACGAGTTTTGTACTGTTTGTGAAAGATATATGTTAGTGTGATGTTATATATTCTTAGAAAAGTTTATTTGAGTCAAATAGAGGTTGACATAAAGTGGCAAGGAGCATTTTTCCACAGAAACCAAAATCCAGAATAATTGAGTTGTAGCGCATGATGCGGTAAAGGTTCGAACACGCTATATTTCCTAGAAAACTGCAAAATTGCATGAACAAACACCATTTTTGCTACTTGGGTCATCTTTTACCTCAAGACCCTTGGTCTAGGGCATCACAATATGGGAGAAAGTAAAGGATTCAGAGGCTTAAAACTATAAATATCATCTTCTCTTGGTAAGAGCTTCACTTTAACTTAAAATTTTTTATTTTCATCATGGATTTTGGGAGATCTGAAAATTGGGATTTTTGATGAAAATTCTTGAAGAAAACTCGTGGTGAAAAGTTTCTTACCAAATAACTTTGCTTGAGGAGTTAGATTTTGGATTTAGTAATTTATTTGGACTATGTTTGGATTTTGATAGAATTTTCAAATGTCTCCCTGAGTTAAAAGAGGAAGGCCATCCGAGGACTTCGATGCACGAAAATTTGTTAGTTTTAAAGCCCAAGTTAGTTATAATACTCACATGGAGACAAAAAGAATGATCTAAGAACGCGCATTTACGAACCCGGGAGGTGAGGTCAAGAGACTGATTCTTGTCAGGAATTGGGAAAGATTCTGCTACTTCACTACCGTAGCAATTGTCCCAAAGGTTTGGGAGTTTTAGGCAAACCTGAGAATCACTACTGATGATCACTTCTTGGTGAGAGGTAAGCACGTTGAATTTACTGCTGATCAAATCAATACTTTTTATGATATGAGGGGTGTATTTTTCGATGAAATGTTGCATTTATGATGATTGATTCATTATCAGAGGAAGTGATTGCATTTTTGACTAATGGGGAAATGGAATGAAATATTAAGAATAACAAGATAGTTTCTCTCCCTACTTCCATGTTAATTATTTAGTCAAAAATTTGGTACCACTTCATTTCTGGTAGACTGTTGCAAACAAATCATTTAGCTATTGTTACAAAAGATAGAGTTGTGCTAAACTATTTCATTCAGAACATGAAGGCAATAGATGTTGGTGCACTTATAGTTCAACATGCTCCGAGTATAGCAGGTAGTTCTATAGTTGGAGGAATGGGATACTCTGCCTTGATTTTCACTCTATGTGAACACTCAGGAGTAGAATCCCATAGAAATGAAGAGAGATTATGACCACAGAATCCAATTGGGAGGCATATGATTCAAAGAGTAGAATCATTTGTTGAGTCTAGAAGTGGAAGAAGGGATAGGCCCTCTACATTTGCTGCAGGGGCATCTACTCCTCTTTGTACATCGCTTGAAGGTATTCTGGATCAACTCATGATTCACCAAATGAATAAAGTTATTATTCAAACTCAGTTGGGAAAGATAGGAGCAAGGAATGCATATAATGATGAATATCAGTAGAGGAGGGTTCAGCATGATATTGAGTTTGAGAATGCCATGGTAAGACATCTTAGGGATGAACCTAATGTGGAATATCATGCTTTCCCTAGTTTCACTCCCTATACTCCAATTCATGATGAAGAAGAAGAATGAGAAGAAGAAGAAGAAGAAGAAGAAGAAGAAGAAGAAGAAGAAGAAGAAGAAGAAGAATCAGATGATGAAGAGGAAGGAGATAAGGACTGATATTTTATGAGACTAGTTTAGTTTGTTTTTTATGTTTGATTGTTGTTGTTATTTGTATTATGAAGTACTTTCATTTGAAAATTGTTGTAGTAAAAACTTTTATGTTGTGTTGTGAGCTGAATCTGTAATAGTAACTGTAGACTTTCACTTTTTCTGCATTTTTTATATTTTCAATTTAATTTTTGTTCATTTTTTGTGTTTCTGTTTTTAATTCTCAGCAAGTTCTCTAGAATGTATTATATTTTATTTAATCTTTTAAAGCCTGTATGTAGTTTTAGAGTTTGTACTTGCAGTATACCAAACCCAGTTTCACGGTCAGAAATCCTCTACAGGTCATTTTTTTTTATTTTCATGCATTTACTGTTTTCTTTCACCTATTAAATTATATACTAAATATATTTTTAAAATCACTTAAGAACTTAAGTTTGGGGGAAAGAAAAGTTTATTTTGAAAAGGAGTAAACTAAATTTTATTTGTCCTTAAGTAACTATATTTTTAAAAAAATTAATTTAACATGGCCTGAGATGTTAAAATTTAACTTTAAATGATTATACTTATGTTTATAAATATTGTAGTAAATTTAGGTAAAGATTTTTTAATAATGAAGATCAATTCTAAAGTTAAAGATATTTGGTATGATAGGATAAGACTATGTTCTTTTATTTAAAAGAAAGAAATTTTTTTTTGAATTGTTAAAAATTTTAGAGTTTCTTGTAAAAAGAAAAGAATGAGACTTTATGAAAAATCTTAAACTAATATGAATTTACAAAGTGAAGAAGGTATAAAGTCTTACCTTTAAAGGATTGTAAAGTTCAAAATTATTAAAGGCTATCCAGATATAGTAATCCTCACTTGAAAAAGAAAAAGAAAAAGAAAAGAAAGGATTGAAGAGATCCTATAAAAGGAAAAAAAAAAGGAGAGAAGAAAGAAAACGAAAAGAAAAATAAAAGCTTGAGGAGATGCCTAATCAAAAATTGGCTTCACTTGAATCAACTTAAGGAAGGAGCTTAATTACATTTTTTAAACTTATATTGGAGTATTATTAGCATTCCTAGTAAAGTTTTCATGAAGTTCTTGTTCATATGAATGTTCTAAATGTCCTTAATATGACAAATTACAATATTTTTTGAACTGCATAGAGATTCAGAAATCTTAAATTTTATTACTAAGTATTCCTAAACTTAGAGTTTGAATCTAAGTTATTAAAGGATTTTTCTTAAATTTTCTATTATATTTCTTAAACTAAAGTATAGAATCTATAAGTTAATCTCTATCTTAATTCATATGCTTTTATGTAATAAAAGTGTTACTTGAGGAGAAATAACGTTTAAGTTTGGGGGATTTTCATACACCAAAATAATATACTATTTTAGTACTTATTTTATGACTATTTTTGGTGATATTGCACTTTAAAAAAGGGTATTTTTTGTGTTTTACTTGCAGTTATATCATTTTTAGGCATTTGGAGAAAAAATGACAAAAAAGGATAAAATTTGGAGCCAAAACAACAAATTTTGGGATTCTAACGCATCATGCGCCAGATCGACGCATAATGCTTCCAGGACGTCTTTTTCAAATTAAGGCAGCTCAAGACAAATTTTGCGTGAATTTTTAAAGGGACACTTGTTCTATACAACTCTTGGAGTAATTCAATGCATCTGACACTTTGAAAGGTTCTTTTATGAAGGGATATAACTCTTGGATCGAATGACACATCTTTTGAATTAAAAAGAGTTGACTTTTTGGAGGGAACTTTGAATTCTTTTCCAAGGGAGGTAGCCAAAAATAAATGAAGAAGACTTCATAGAGTTTGATGAGGCTTTTATGTGTGACGTGAGGGAGAGAAAGAAAGTGACAGGAGTTAGAGAGAGAGAGAGAAGAGGATATTTTCTTCTAGAGCTGTAAGAGCAGAAAGAAGGTGATAAATTTCTTCTTCATTACACTTCTAAGAGAGAATTTGGAGTGATTGTAAAGGGTGAAAGGCTTGGAGATAACTTCTAGGTATTTACTAAGGAAGGATTGTGAGATAAGTTGTATTTTTATTTCTTTTATTTTGTAAACTTATTTTTATATAATGAAATCCCGTGTTTTATTGTATCCTTCTCATGAATTCTGAGTAGTCTTCTTTATCCTTCTCCCTACTTTAATCATATCCTTCTCATGAATTTTGAGTAGTCTTCTTTATCCTTCTCCCTACTTTGAGATATGATTTTGTGAAAAATTGATTTTATGTTATATGCGTATCCTTCTCATGAATTCTGAGTAGTCTTCGTTATCCTTCTGCCTACTTTAAGGATATGGTTTTGTGAAGAATAAATTTTTTTTTCCACAGTTTTAAATGATAATAATCTGTGATGATTTGAGCTCCAATCTTCATTTACTTTTCCATCTAAAAAATTTAAATGTTAATACTTGTTGAGAGACATGTTCTTAAATGTGATATGATTTCTACAAAGTATGAAGAATTATTTTTAATTTCATGGGAGAGTATGTCATCCATGAGATTGGGTGCAAATAAATAGAGAAATATACTTTTTTGGATAGAGAATTTGAGATTTTAAGGTGACAGATTATAACCCCCAATTTGGTTCAGTTAATTGAAAACTAATGCAAGATTGTTAGCCCTCACGGGGAGGAGTACTGGGAGCTCTGGAGTGGCAGCCAGTATCCTCCCAGCCTAACCACAAAATTAGGGACCAAACTCTAGATTAACAATGCTCTTTATAACACTTGGAAGAGAATAAAGAATAGAATTCCTCCTGTTTGGCACAAAATTGTTTATATATATATTTTTTCAAATTATTTCAGTTTCTTCACAAGTCATATACTCATTTTTAAAGGGGAAAGATGCTTTCTTAAATTTGAACTTTTCATCACAACAATAACTTTGTTTAATTTTTGCAATTTTACTTTTGAAAGTTTGGAACTTAGTTTAGTTTAATTTATGTAGTCTTACATCTGCATTTTAATTAACATTAACCTAAATAGTCAATTTTCAAACATTGCACTTTACTTTTATTTTTGTATTTTTCATATAGAAAAAAATTTTATAATTTACTTTAGGATTTTTCAACTTCCCTGTGGAATCGATATTTAGGACTCCATTAGAGCACTTTAATACTTGAGTGATATGTATACTTGTGTTGATATTAAAAGATATTTAACAATTTAAAAAGAGTTTTAAAAGATAAATTATTTTTATAAAAAATATTTTAATTTAGATTATATTGCATTATTGTTATAAATCTGTTTACATCAAGTTTTTGATGTCGTTGAGTGGTGTCAACTTCTTACATATTTACATATTCAAAAATCTCGTATCAAACATCTCCTCTATCACGGGGAATAAACCCTAAAAATTCCAAAGCATGATGAGAAATTTTTAATCAAAATAAATTAAAATGTCACAAAGAGTATTTAAAGAATTAAAAAACAGTGAGCCAACAAATAATTTTTATTTTTTTCCACATTATTTTCCTCTATTCACTGAGCAAGTGTGTATTTTTATTTTATTTTATGATTTTTCTATGTAAAGTAATGAATTTCCTAAGTTTACTGACCGACTTTTTTTCGTAATCGACAAATACAAGAATTTGATGGCCCTACTAGAAGATTTAATTTCCAAAAACTGTGTCTAAAGACTTGATTGTGACTTTATAGATGTGTCTGATTTGGTATGTATAATTATAATATCCAATAATGTTAAAGTCGAATTTGTCAATGCAAGTATACGTATCGTTCAAGTAATATATGGCTCTAATGGAGTCCTAGATATCGATCCCACAGGGAATTGTTTAGAATTACGGACTAAGACTTTAGAAAAGCAAGACTTTAATCACAACAACGACGTTCAAGTTTAGAACTACGAACTAAGATTTTAGAAAAAGCAATACTTTAATCACAACAACGAAGTTCACTTATCTGTCACTAATAGACAATTAAAATAAATAAATAATTTTAATAACTAATAAGTAACTAATCATAGAAAGTAGGGTGTAATTGTGATATTCAATATATAAGAAAGCATCCTTCTCCTTGTCAATAAATTATGGATAAAATGAATTAGTTCAATTTATATTGTTTCAAATAGAAGCATACATATTCTTTACCCTTTGGTCCAGGCTTAAAGACATTGACTAATCCTATGCTTGGTTACTGATTTTGCGGCTAGGCTGGGACGATAACCACTCTCACTTCAGAGCTCCCACGTTCCCCTCACCTGAGGGCTAACATTTACACATCAGCACCCAAACGATAGGACCGAATTGGAGATTTTAGTCTGTCACTCTAAAATCTCCAATTCTTCAGCCGATAATAATATTTCCCTATTTATTTGCACCCATCTTCCAAGGGCTTTGACCTCCCTGAATCTTGGATGTAATCTTCACTTTAGTTATAAAAGTCAACATATTTTAACAAATGAATTGGCCAGATTGAAAGTAAATTAAGATCAAAGTGAACAGATCACCACAATTTCTTAAACATTTTCATGGCTTCACCACTTCAAATCACCATTTCACAAATCTTGAGACAAGGAGAAAGATAGAGAAAACTACTCAGAACTCATGAGGAAAACACAACAAAACTCATAATTCATATATAAAATTAAAGTCATACAAACTACAACAAGTAAATAACTTAACTCTAATTTCTCCCCAAGAACACTCCTTAAAGTTCCTCTGAATCTTTTCCTTTCTTTACAGCATACAGAATTCCTCTTCAAAGTAGCAAGGAGGAAGAAGTCTCTCACTTTCCCTCCACTCTTATAATCTCTCAAAGAATTCCTCACAATTGTTACACTCTAATGGTAACCTTCAAGGCCTCTAGCACTTTTTAGACTTCCTAGACTACCTCCTCTCTTCTCCATTTTTGGCCAAAAGTTTTTTTAAAGTTGTAGACGAGCTTTCCCAAATCCGGTGTCAAAAAGCCTTGAAATTGCCTCCTAATCCAAGATCTTTCAAGCCCTAAGTTCGAAAATTGTGTTTTTAGGAGGAAGGGGATGATGAATAGTGGCAGTTGGCTGGTCAAAATCACGGTTAAAGGTTGTTTTAAGGAGGAATGGGATGATGAATAGTGGCGGTTGACTGGTCAAAATCGCAGTTAAAGGTATTTTTTTGTGAGCTCGCCATCTACAGGGTCGATGACTCAGTCGGCACGCTTAATTGGATTTTAAATCCTAAGTCTCGGGAAAATCCCGTCTTTGGCGGCGTCAAGGGCGCCGTCAACGGGCTCTATTGATTTTGGCCAAATTCCAGATTTTTGCAATTTCGATCAATTCTAAGCCTAAACGACATCCATTTAATCATTATAGACATAATTTTAAATAACTAAATGATGTACTTAGCACATATAAATTTTCACAACACAAAACATCATATTTAAATATAAATTCCAAGGTGTACACTATACGTTACATAACACACCTAAGTTTGGTATTTTCTCAACCTCAATACATTAATTCAGCATCGCAATCCAAGCCACTACACTCAAAATGCTGAAAACAAAACATCCTATGCTTAGTCTCAACTATACAAAGATCTATAAGCATAATTCTAAAGCAAAGCAAATACAAAGTTCAAATCAAAATACATAGATAGACATATAGGTAGTAATATAATTCTACTAATCCTCAGACTCGGTTTTCGATTCTCCTCTGAGATCTCCCATTCATTGCACATGAACGAAGAGGTTGTAGAAGGGTTGGAATGGAAATTCTTCAGTAGAATCCTCCTCAATCAGTTTTATCCTCCTCATCAGTCGTATAAATGTCCAGAATGCGTGAAATGTTCTTTCATCCTCCAGTCAAGATGATCGAAGAAATTGGAGATATTATTAATTGCATTCATGACATTTTGTACCTCCTTTCTAATTTCTTGATTCGGCGCAGGATCACCAAAGACTTATCGGGGACTAAGGGTTGAACTGGCAGTGAATTCTGAGAGGATTGATCAACTATCACGGGGATGTCATTTTCATCTTCAAATGATGAGAATCTTTCAGTTGGATCCAAAGGCTTCCAAGGCAGTAGTACTTTTTCCTAATTTTCATAGGGCATTTGGAACTGACTGCAAAGTGAGAAAATTGTGGAGGGGTTTCTAAGCCCATAAGTTGATCCGTGAACGATCAAGCCCAAAATTAACTTCACAATTATAGATCCAATGTCGATCGGCAGTCCCCTTTGGATGTAGTAATTCAAAATGACACTTTCTTTAGAAACTTTACTGATCTTCATTGTCGGTAACAGTTTAGCAAAAATGAAAAAGTGTCAATGTTTAGAAACATGATTCTGGACTGTTGCAGAAAAACTAACATACCCGTTTTCTTATGTTTCCCAATCATCAGTTTCGTCCGTTAAATACTGGTAAATCTCATTCAGCTGGTTTCTCGTTGGGACGAAATTGGAATAGTGGCAAATAGGAACATTTTCTATCATATGTAATTCGTTGATGCATACAGGAGTGAAAGTGATCCATCTCCCTCACACATGAACAACTCCTTGGTTGATTCCATGTAAATTTACATAAAATTCTTTTACCACAGGAACCACCATGGCGGTAGTAGTGTAGCACAACACTTCCTATCTTTGCCGCACTATTATTTCTTTAATATCCGTCATGGGATTATTCAATCCGCGATTCACGAATCCTCGTTCTTTGATTAACCTTTTCTTTATCAACAACTTGTTGAGGATTCGTTGTGCTTCCGCACTAATAAAGTTTCGCCGATTGAAAACTCACATTCTGGGATTATCTGGGGAATTGCATGCCATAATTATGAAATTGGTAGAGTTTCACTTCATTTTTGGAGGGAAAATATGATTAGAATTCAGATTTTTTAGTTTAAAAAGACTATTCCCGCCCAAAAACTGTCAAAAACCGCCATTCGAACACAAGAAACCGTCATTTTACCGGTCTCACAGTCGGCAGCCTCGAGGGCGCCGTCGGCGCCCTCCTGTATTAATTTTTTCTNTCTGTATTAATTTTTTCTAGATTCTCGAGAAAAACACGCCGTCGGTGCCCGAGGCAAAATTTTTACAGTTTCGCTCTGGTCCGAATGCGTTCCAATTTTGCTTCATGGATCCAATTTTTAAGATATTTCAAGGGTAAATAAGAATAGTATAGCTTAATACTACCATAAACCAGTGATAAATACAAATAAAAACTGCCATAATCGCAAATAAAATAAAGATAAATATGGGTTGCCTCCCATAAAGCGCTTGGTTTAACGTCGTCAGCCCGACCTATTCAGGTGTGATAAATATGGGTTTCCTCCCATAAAGTGCTTGGTTTAACGTCGTCAGCCCGACCTATTCAGGTGTTAAATTGACCGATCATTAAAACCTCTTTAAAATTTGGTCTTTTACCCTCATAATATGGTTTTAATATATGTCATACTTAAAACCTCTTTAAAATTTGGTATTTTACCGTCATAATATGGTTTTAATCTATGACAATTGACTTTAAATCTATTTCCAATTTTTTGATCTTCAATTTCAACAGCTCTGTAAGTATAAACTTGAGTCACAGTAAATGGCCCTAGCCAACGAGACTTCAATTTCCCAGAAAACAATTTTAACCTAGTGTTGTAAAGTAAAACTTCTTGTCCTGGTTCCAAGTGCTTTTAGTTAATCTTCCGATCATTCCATAACTTTAATTTTTCTTTATAAATTTTGTCGTTATCATAAGACTCATTTCTTAATTCTTCCGATTCATTTAATTGTAACAATCT
>JXCR01131601.1:56439-81058 GCA_002079205.1 Phalaenopsis hybrid cultivar
TAATTGTGATATTCAACATATAAGAAAGCATCCTTCTCCTTGTCAAGAAATTATAGTGAATGGATAAAATGAATTAGTTCAATTTATAATGTGCCAAATAGGAGCATACATATTCTTTACCCTTTGGTCCAAGCAAAAAGAACATTGACTAATCCTATGCTTGGTTACTGATTCTGCGGCTAGGATGGGAGGATACCGGCTCTCACTTCGGAGCTCCCACGTTCCCCTCACCTGAGGGATAACATCTACACATCAGCACCCAAACGATAGGACCAAATTAGGGATTTTAGTCTGTCACTCACCAATTCTTTGCCCAATAATAATATTTCCCTATTGATTTGCACCCAACTTCCAAGAGCTTTGACCTCCCTGAATCTTGGATGTAATCTTTACTTTAGTTGTAAAACTCAAAATATTTTAACAAATCAATTGTCCAGATTTAAAGTAAATTAAGATCGAAGTAAAAAGATCATCACAATTTCTTAAACATTTTCATGGCTTCACCACTTCAAATCACAATTTCACAATTCTCGAGATAACGAGAAAGACAGATAAAACTACTCAGAACTTATGGGGAAAACCCAACAAAACTCGGAATTCATGTATAAAATTAAATTCATACAAACTACAACAAGTAAATAACTTATCTATAATTTCTCCCCAAGAACACTCCTTGAAGTTCCTCTGAATCTCTTCCTTTATTTACAGCACACAGAATTCCTCTTCAAAGTAGCAAGGGAGAAGAAATCTCTCACTTTCTCTCCACTCTTACAATTTCTCGAAGAATTCCTCACAATTATACAAAAAAATCTCTCACTTTCCCTCCACTCTTACAATCTCTCAAAGAATTCCTCACAATCTAACCGTACACAGAATTCCTCTTTGAAGTAGCAAGGAGGAAGAAATCTCTCACTTTCCCTCCACTCTTATAATCTCTCAAAGAATTCCTCACAATTATTACACTCTAATGGTAACCTTCAAGGCCTCTAACACACTTTAGACTTCCTAGACTACCTCTTCTCTTCTCCATTTTCGGCCAAAATGTTCTTTTAAAGTTGTAGATGAGCTTTCCCAAGAGTTGCCTAAGCATAACTTCTTCTATTTTCTACCAAAATGTTCTTTTAAAGTTGTAGATGAGCTTTCCCAAGAGTTGCCTAAGCATCCCTTCAAAACTTGGCCTCATCTAAAGCTTGAGTAGGCATAACCGTCGATCTCGCCGTCGGCAGCCTCGAGGGCATTGTCGGCGGGCTTCTAGATAATTTTTGTCCTATAGTCTCGGGAAAATCTCGCCGTCTGCGGCATAGAGGGTGTCATCGGCGACCTAGTTCAAATCTTCACATTTTGGTCCTTTTCACTCCAATTTTGCTCCTTTTCGCATCTTTTTGCTTCAATGACCCTAATTCATCATTTCTGCAACAAAACATCAAAAATACATTTCTTTAAAGTGCAATATCATAAAAAATAGTATAAAATAGGTATGAAAATCTCAACATATTTTCCTTTCGTCATTTACTAAAATAAATAAATCCAGAAAATCCTATTTATCTATTTATCCACGCGACGCTGACTAGATCGTGGGTAGCTCTAAAAAACCATGGGCACTCCACTATTCGATGCTACCTTCTGAGTAAGCTACCATGCGGCCTACTAGTTCGTTCCATCCACTCGTTTGACATGCAACCGTTAGATCGATACATGCGTGAATGGACGACATCTGTTCATAATCTCTGATTAACTTAACTTGTAAACCGTTAAACTTCAAACCCTAAGATCTCTCTCGATAATCAACCAAATCACATGGGGTTTGTTCCTACACCTTCATCCACTCAAGAAGAACACCTCCATATGCTTACAATGCTATGAAATATAGTCTATATGCATGGAAAATCAAATCAAGCTCAGTTTAGGGTGAGAGCTCAATACATTTATCTGAGAGGGGTAGCCTTAATCAGATGGTTGGAGATGCTTCAGAGGAGCTCATAGAACTTTCACATGAGCTCTTACGCTGTAGTGAAATGTCTAGGTATCATTTTGATCAAAGCTGATTTCAGGAGTTGGTATACAGCTAGGTTAGAGGCTCTCTATGATGGGGATTTCGTGTGGAATCAACTCCTCTCACTCTAAATATGGTTTATGCATAATAAATTGAACTTTTGTGGATTATGGAAGTGTGGGGAAATATGGCCTAGTTTTCCCCGAATTTTGAACTCAAAATTGAGCTCTCACAGAAGAATCCATAGAGGAAAATGGTGGGCTTGAGCTTTGGACGTCTTGGAGAGTGTCTGGAAGCAATTGGCCAAAGTTTCTCCAAGGAAATTAGTAATTCTAGTTTTGGCCATGGAGGAGGTGGTTTACAAAGAGGGGGAATGGGTGGCTGGTTAGGTTTTAATGAAGGTGTAATTAGTTGCTTGTGTGGAGGAGAGAGATGTGCCAAAGTCCAATCGAAGCTTGTCATCTTAGATAGGTGAAATTAGGTTTATGATGAGGCATGGGGATCAAATTGGTGAAGATTGGGATCAAATTGATGGACATTGGGGGTGAATTTAGGTACTTGTGCCTTTAAAGGCAATTTGGGGCTTTTGGTCAAATCAGGTCAAAGTGGTCCAATTGATGTCAATAGAGTAGTTCAAATTAATTTTTGGGACATTTGAAATAATTTTGAAGGTTTTGGGACAATTTGGGTCACCAAAGGTATTTTAGTAATTTTTGCAAAATAAGGGATATTTTAGTAATTTTGAAAATTTTGGGGTGTTTTCAAATGTTTGAGATGTTTTTTGGACAAAGTTGTGTATTTTGGGTAATTTTGGGAGTTTTGGTCAATTCTGGGTTTTCAAGGGTAGTTTAGCAGTTTGGATAGAATTGGGGGCAAGAGGATAAGTTGGGTATTTAGTAAAATTAGGTGTCAACCACCCTACTTGAGTCATGGACCAGTAGAATCCCCTACTTTGGGTCCTTCATGTATTGGTCCTAGCTAAACCCTAGCCTATGGCCAGTGGGTCTAAGGGACCATCTACATGAGTCTCCCACAGGGTTAAGGGATCAAAGTTCAGTATTTTTGGGCTTAGGGTAGTGAGTGGAAGTACAATGTGCAAGTGTGTGTGTGAGACCAGCCAAGACCACACCACCAGAGTGTTAATCGTAAGGCCAAGCAGTCTTATGAGGACTCCCCATGAGCTCCTCCATATTGACCCCACCTACTAAGTGCTAGAGGTTCGGGCCAATATGTGGAACTTCAAGTTAAGAAAAGAAATTTAGAGCTTCTAATTTTGAGGGTTCCTTTTCTAGTCCTCTAATAATAGTCAATAGGAAAGTCCTATGGCTAGACTTTAGGCTACTCAAGAGGAAAGACTAGACCTCAACCAAAGTGAGGTCAACATATATCTTATGATTTATTTATCTTTTGCATCTATGAAAGGGAGAAGAAATATGATTCCTTTTTTAATCAATGTATTGAATAATTTAAATGCTTTAAAATAAAAAAAATAATTTGAATTTATTGTGGGTGCTTATATATTTAAATTACAAGGCATTTACAAACATATCACACAATTCTTAATGTGTTTACAAATCTAACACAAAAATATCAGTATCTATATGCATAATACTAAAATCCTTAATATCACATTAATAAATATCACTACTAACATTTAAAAGTTAAGTAAACTTTTGCTTGCACAGTTTCATTACACTAAAATGTTGTAGATGTAAATATCAAAATTTAGGTGTTAGATAAGTAAATACAGAAGAGGTTTCTATCTTTATGTAATTTCAAAATAATTGTCTGCCATTACCAATTTGATGTAAATATCAAAGTTAGGTGTTAAATATGTGAAGTGCATTGTTACGTATGTAAATGCATAATAATTGAGTGGTATGACAACAAGTAGTGAGAGCAGATTAATTTGTGTAAATATATAAATTCATATTAATAAAGAGTCTCCTCAATTACTTGATGCAAAATGCAAAGAGACATAACTGATACTGTGCACTCACACTAAATTAAAAGATTAAGGCCACTATTTATGAAAAAAAGGATGGAGACCAAAAAATAATGTACCACTGTCGGCTGCTAAAAATAGAAAAAGATGATATTTGTTTTAATATAATATAGTTTTTGAAAATTAATTGTTTAATTTTGAAAATAAAACACTAAATTGATCTCATATAGACAATAGTTTAAATAAACAAGCACAACACTACAAGTGACATGTCTGTCCCGATGAATAGACATATCACTTATTAATGAGGCTTGATTAAATGAACTAAAGAGATTATGACATCCATTTTATCTACAAGCCATTTCTTTTTTTATAAGCCGACAAGTTCCCCTATATATTATTTAATATTAGATAGGGTTTATATTACCTAAGTTCCTAAATCTCTCTATATAGGCAAGCCCTTTTAGTTAATTACATCTTAAATGGCCAAGATCACTTAAGAAAACTCTCGATATAGATAGGAAAATATTGCTTCCAAGAATTTTAAAGGATAAGACTTTTCAAAGATCAAACCAAAAAATATCAAATGAAAAAGGCTCAAACTTGGAACATTGTTTTTGAATCAAAAGAAAGAAAAACTAGGGGTTGCCACCGAACTTGAGGGAAACCTCGGTGACTTCCTAAACTGTCCTTTTTTTTGTTTTCAATTTCAAGAAGAAAATTTTTGAATTTTTCATCCAACCATTTATTATTATTTAGGGCTTATATTTGTGTGAGATGATCACACAAATAGACTAGAAGATAGAAGAATTTATGTCATGACAAACGACAAACTCAGAATCCTAAAATGAGTTAGAGCTTAAATTACACAACATAATTGTGCAAAGTCTTATGGATAGAGTGGGGATTTATTTTGCACTAGGAAAAAAACCTTGAAACCCCATTGCTGGTTATTTAATTCTAAGGAAAGATTTATTGTTCTAGATCCTCATGCTGTGACAAATTGCTGCCGATAGAGTGAGCTCCAAGCTCCTGAGTGAAGTAACAGTCCTAAAGTCAAATGGTTTAAAGGTTTAAATGACAAGAATAGTTCAAAATGGTGGAGTTAAATTTGATTAGAGCAACACCAGTTAGGATCTCATGGCTATCTCGTTCGGGTACCACTATTTTATTTTGAATTTACTTAGCTTAAACCAGTTGTTAAACCCACTTAAATTAAAGAGATCTCGTTAGCAACTGTAGGTTACCTCATCCGAGGGATTATCGTAAATTCAAAATGAAGTAATATGAAGTTGCATTTTAAAAGATTTATGGTTGCTGTTGAAAGTGTTTAAATTTAATTTTGAAAATTGTTGATTAATTTTTTTAAATGGTTTTTTTTCACACGTGAAGTAACCTCCACAATCAAGCATGCATAATATTTTAAAGCAAGAATAAATTGCAGAAAATAAAATGAAGAAAAGTAAAAAAATTATAAAGGCATACCTATGATCTTTTCGTTATTCCCGCTGAATATATTAGCTTTTGCAATATATATTAATGATTTTGCAGGAACAGAAATAAGGACAACAGTTGAAGTTGTAGTTACCAAACCCCAAGTCATGAATTGATGAGTCCCTAAATGCCTTAATATATGATTTTATTGAGAAAAGAATAATAATTCAAATTTTCCTTCAAATTATCCAAAAGGTCATAAAAGTGTTTGGGAGAGAAATCCCCGACAACCTTTGAATCCTTTTGAAATATTTCAAATTCATTTGAACCTATTATGTTGCCCAATTAAGCATCCCAAATTTTAAATTTATTTTCAATGAATTAATAAATCCTATGCTCAATGAACCTAATGTTTGAACTATCCCGAGAGTGGGGTAATCAGACAATCACTTAATGTTTTATTTAAAAGTTATGTGATAGGGCATCCTTAGGGGAAGCTCAAGTCATTGAGGATCTTGTACACACCATTAAAACTGGGCTTGTAGTGCTTAGAGGTGTTAATAAATCATGTCTTTCTTTTCTTAACCTCATTAAACAAGTTCAAATATCAAGCCAATCTCACTATTAAGTCCTTAACAATTTCATGCGTAAATTTGCAATTATCAAACTATTAATATAATTGGAATATATTCTTAACAAAAGATCATACTATCACCAATTAGGGGCTTCAAACGAGTGAATTATTATCTTCCTAAATTTAGCCATTTACTTTAGTATCATTGAACTAAATTAATTGCCAAGTCATAATAATTTATTAAATTACAATTTTACCCTTACCATGAAAAAGGTGGCAAAGTGATTTCTACCTTTTAAACCTTCATGTTTCAAACCTCCAAAAGAGTTCATTATGATCAAAATTACGCATTTAACCCTTGGTTGATCCTAAATTTTAATTAAGGCATCAAGATCCAAAATTACCATGTTGCCCCTAGAGGTCCCCACTTCATAACTTATCAAACATAACTCAGATGACTTTGAAATTTTTATTGTACCCCACTCATGGTTCAATTAAAATATTAGAGGAGAAAATTTGATTTTCCAGTTTTCATTTAATTGATATAATTATTTTAACTAAAATATAGGACTTTCAATTTTAATTTATTTAACTAATGAAAGTAAATTTTTTTTTCATGGAAAAATTATTGGAGGTTTAGATAGTTTAGTGAACCATTTTCACAAAATTTCATGATTTTAAAATTTACATTTTAATTATTATAATTATTTTTTGATCTTTAGTGATTAATTAATTAGAAATTTTTTTTTAATTTTAAAAATTCCTTTTTTTTACTTATATTAAACTCCTTAAGTCCACAGAGCTCAGAGAAACAAACTTTTCATTTTTGTGATTTTTAATTTATTTATTATAATTTTAATAAAAAATTAAGAAAACTACATTTTTGACTTTTAGGAATACATAACTAAATCACAAAAATTATGAAATAAACTTTAAAGGGTCCTAAGTGATCAAGGAACAATAATCAACAATTTTGGGCATTTTCATATTTTTTGAAATTTTTAATCATTTTTTTAATTATTTTTAATTCAAAATATAGCTAAAAATGAACTATTTATTTTAAAATAATTTTTTATTTTATTTTTATTTTAAAATATGGCTCATGTTGGGTGGCCTAGGTTGGTCAAGCCTAGTCCCTAGGGTCCAACGGCTGGTTGTGGTGACCATGGCATGGTCAATCTGAATGGGCTTGGTTCAATTCAAGGTTTGGGTTTAAAATCATTCCATGAGCTTGGATTTGAGTTTGGAGTTGACTATAATTTAAGTTTAGCTCAATTTATTGATCAAACTAGTTTAGATAATTGTCATGAGAAGTTTTGAAAAGAAATTGGTTAGTATTGAATTGATTTGGAAATTCAACTTAGTGGAATTTGGCCCATGCCAATTTTGGGGCATTTTGGTAAGCTTGGGTTTGGATTGAGCTAGGTTTTATGGTAGGCTCAATTTATGGTTCAAATTGTTCCAAGGCTTTGTAACAAAGAGTTTGGATATCAATTGGGTAGAAATTTTGGAATTATGAGGTTCAATTTGATGGAATTTAGACTTAGGAGCAAATTTGGGGAATTAGGCCTAGGTTGGAATTGGGTGAGATTCAAGGCTAGAAAATGGCAATTTTAAAGTTAAATATGGTCTAAATGAATGTTATAAGAAAATTGGAATTCAAAATTGGGGAAATTAGATAGGTTATAGGGTTCAATTTAGGAAAATTGTGTATATGGTCAAATTGGGCATTTTGGTTAGGCTTGGAATTTAGATTTGAAATTGGGTTCAAATGAGCTTTAGTTAGGTTTAAATCAACATTATAAATGATGAATTTAAGTTTAGAATTGAAATTGGGGAAATTTGGGATCAATTTGGTGAAAATTGATGGTGAATTGAGGAATTTGGGCCTTTCAGGGCAATTTAGGGATTTTGGTCAAAAGGAGTCAATCTGGTCAAATTAGACTCAATGGAGTGGTTTAAGTTAGTTTTAAGGACATTTGGAGTGATTTTAGAGATTTTCGCATTTTTTGAATTTTTTTTGGGTATGAAAGACATTTTGGTAATTTTTGGGAATTTGGGGGTATTTTGGGAATTCTGGAAAATTTGAGGTATTTTGTTCAACTTGAGTGATTTGGAAGGGTTTGAAATGATGTTTGAAGATATTTTGAGAATTTTATTATGTTTGGGAAATTTTGGCAAAATCTAGGGTTTAGGTGTAATTTGGTAGTTTTGAGAAAGTTTAGCGGTAAAAGGCTAAAATTAGGTATTTAAGCAAAATCAGGGTTCAATAGAATGCCAATCATGAAATTACCCCACTTTGGATCCTCCATGTGCTGGTCTTTTCTAAACGCTAGCATAGGTTTAATGGTTTAGGGGACCATCCACATGAGTTTCCAAAAACATTAAGGGGTCAACTAAGCATATTTGGCTAAGGTTTGAGGTAGTGTGTGTAGGTGAAGAGTATCAAGTGTAAGTGTGTGTGAGAATAAGCAAGACCACACCACCTAGGGCTAACCCTAAGGCCAAATAGTCCTTTGAGGACTCCTCTTGAGCTCCCTCATGTTTGCTCCACCTAGTAAGTGCTGGAGGTTAAAACCAACATATGGAACTTTAAGATGAGCAAAGAAGAGTTTTAAAATTTCTATTGGTGAGGGTTCTAGCACTAGTCCTCTAGAAATAGTCAACAGGAAAGTCCTGTGGCTAACTACTAAGCTTCTAAAAAAGAAACTAGACCTCAACCAAAAGTAAGGTCAACGAGCACTCAATTCCAAAAGAAATATAGATGTCATTTTCATCATATGCAAAAACTATTAAGAAGTTGGCCAATCAAAATAAGTCCACCTCTCTACTAACAAAAAACTTCATAACATTATATTTTCTCATTCTAGAGACTCAAAAAAAAAGTAAGAGTGATGAGCGAAGTGTTGTATCATGTTAGTGCCAACAACATATATACAACCAAATATAGTATTTCATGTTTAGTAAGAGCAACCAAAAAAAAAAAAAATTATATGAAGTGGTGCTCTTACAAAACAAAAAGTCCACATCGCTTGCATTGGTGGACACATTTGGGCTTTTTGACATTAGTGTTTAAGCAATTTTTATTCTTCTCTTCTTGTGTCTTTTCCTAGGCCTTAAACTTATAGGCACATCTACACATATGCCATGATCAATCACATCCAATTATTCCTTGCTTGGCGTTATTGATATATGACCATCATAAATCATGTTATATGTATATGAAAAAAATCAAGTGCTAATATTAAAATAGGTTAAAGAAAGAATTAATATAATTCCCTTACCAACCTTTAGCATAATATCTCTCATGAATGCATGTATGCCATAGAAAATGCACTTTGTATCTGATGTAGACTATGTGAATGCATGGTAAATTGATAAATTTCCACACTAGGTAACCACATTTTGTAGTCAATATGTGAACTTCATATCTCTCATTTTGACCTACAATCTCTACTGTATACATTGTTGATTGTCACATTGTTAATTGTTCTCTTCTAGTTGTAACTTCTCACAAATATTTCTTTATGTGTGGGACTAACTTATCTTTTCAATTATTTGATTTGATCTTTCTATGTGCCCTCTTATCCATAAACATAGATCAATTATTTGAACAACATCAACTACAGGCTTACCCCTAGCTTCCTCAATCCACACGATAAGTGATTTTACCATATTATTTATGTTACAGTGGTTTTATTCTCAAATAAAAAAAAAATCACTTTTTGAGCACAAGTATGACAAATCAATCAAGTATGAGTATACTTGCGAGTGTAAATACTTTAATTCATTCATCTTAGTATTAAATTCACACCTAATGCATGTGTCCATTGTTGTTTATACCTAACTATACACATTAATTATGTTGTTATAATGAAATATTTTATTCATATTCTTCCATAGGTGTCGCATACAAACTTCATATACAAGATCTAAAAAAAAATGTTTATTGCTTCTCCAATGCCATTCTCTAAATTATATATAAATGAAATATAATGTTACTCAAACCAAATGAATACGACTAACTATTCTAGGAACTAGTCCTAAGTTTTTTTTTACTCTATTTCAGCAATTGTGAATGCTATTATATGAGTCCATTACTCTTATACAATAAAGTAGTAGACAATAACACAATATGTTATTGAAACTTTAAATTACAAGCATCAAGCCTAATTTAATATCTACACCATGCTAGAAATTCATCAACGCAAACATTAAACTCACATAGATTTATTTAAAAGATAATTCTTGCTTATTGCAAACATATGTAATATGAAACCTAAATTTTTATTGATAAATTGTGCTTGTAGTACAAGTAGCCACCTAAAGTAATCATCTAATAAAAAAAATTATTCTATCGTGCTTGCTCTATTGACATTTTGATACACCAAAAAAATATTCAATTTTTCATTTGTATTTAAGGCTTATATTTGGTGAGATTGCACATTAAAGAAAATTATTTTCACTTTTTATTGAAGGTATGTTAAGTCTAGGCAATTGGAGTATAATGGATGCAAAAACTGTGAAATTTAGTGTCAAAAGTGGCGTTTTCAAAAAACTGAGCTGGCGTTTGGTGCTAGAAGAGGCGTTTCAGTGCTATAATAATGAGAAGACGGTGTCTAGGTGCCAGATTTTGGTGCCTAGGTGCCAGGGACATGTATTTTCACAAATGCATTCAATTTAGACTGATTATGAAGAGGTGCCTATGGAGACTCTTGGGAAATTCATCCCTACATTATAAAAGAGTATTTTTATGTTAGAAAAAGTGGTGTGTTTTGAGTGTTAGTGAGTGGGGCATGAGTTTCAAGTTATGGGAGAGTGTTGAAAGTGTTTCTAGGAGTTTTAAGAGGAGAGAGAAACTGAGAGATTTCTTCTTTCTTAAATTTCTAAGAGAGAATTTAGTGTTATTATAAAGAGATAAAAAGATTCAAAGGAACTTCAAGAGATTTGCATGGGGTCGAGAACAAGTTAAATTTTTTTCCTTTTCGTTCTTGTTTTGAAAACTTGTTTATATAAATATAATCCATGTATTATTGTATCTTTCTTATGAGTTTTGGGTAGAATTATTTGTCGTTATCCCAACAAAGAGAAATGGTCATGTGAAGAATCAAGATTTTTGTGTAATATTTCAATTTCGCATTTGTGATGATTCAAACAGAGTACTTTACGATCTGACCAATAAAATTATTTAATTTTTTTTGTGAAGCAAACAATCCGAGAGGGTTATGCTTTCCACAACAAAGTAAGAATCACATTCAATTTCATGGATGAGAATGTAGTCCGTATGGTTGAGTGCAAATAAATAGGATAATAATTTTTGAAGGGCGTAGAATTAGAATTTAAGGGTGACAAAGTAAAATCCCTAATTTGGTCTAAGTGTTTGGAAATTAAAGCTAGATGTTAGCCTTTGTGTGATGGGAACATCGGAACTCGAGTGTGAGAGTCAGTATCTTCCCAGCCTAACTGTGGAATTCGGGACTAAACACTGGATTTTTTAATGTTCTTTATTGCTTGTAAAAAGGATAAAGAATATAATTTATTCTATTTTGCACAATACAATTTCCTTCAATTTGATAATTCACATACTATAATATCCTTATAAGGGGAAGGTTGATTTCTTAAATTTGAATTTTTCTTCACAAAACTTAGTTTAGTTTTTAGTAAATTTAACTTTGAAGTTTAGAAATTAGTGTAGTAAACATAGTTTATTTAGTAGCATTAAACAAATTTTGACCTGTTTTCTCACTTAAGTTTTCTATAGTTTAAATATTGTTCTTTTGTGTGATCTTCCAAACAAATTTTCACCTCCATGTGGGATCGATATTTAGGGCTCCATTAAAGCTCTTTATTACTTGAGCGATATGTATACTTTTATTTGCAACCTAGTGACGATTTGAAATTAAAAGTACACCATAACTCACTACGAGTGACAGCTTTATATATTTTATAGGAGAAAACTTATTTTATTGAAGTAAATTTTATTGTGGTTAATTTTTATATTATTGAGCATAGCTACCTTTTGTGTTGTGGTGTGGAAAAATATTTTTAACTCAAAAAAAACCCGCATCAAGTTTTTAGCGTCGTTATCGGGGAGGCTATGGTAAATTACATAAAAGACTTTGTATGAACTATAAATTTAATTTTAATATAAAAAATAAAAAATAAAAAAATAAAAAGAAAAAAAATATATTTTCATTCTTGTGTGAGTGTTTTTTTATAATTGTTACTTGTATTTTTGTATGCGAAGATTAGGATACGAAGGTTTAGTACCTTACTATTTGGAATTAGAACAAGATTTAAGAAAAATTCAAAAATAATAAAAACTTAACAAAATGACAAAAAATTTAAATAATCAATGTATGGAAAATAATCATCAACAGAGACTATTAAGAGACTATGTTAACCCCACAGTAGATGAAATTCACTTAACTATGCAAACTTCTGTTGTAGTTGTTAATTCATTTGAGCTTAAAGCTTCTATTAATCAAATAGTACAAAATAATCAGTTTAGGGAAACACCATTTGAAGATACGAATTTACATCAAGCTAGTTTTCTAGAATTATGTGCTACATTTAAATATGACGAAGTGTGGAATGACGCCGTCAGACTTAGACTTTTTTCTTTTTCAATAAGGGACAAAGCTAAGATGTCGTTAAACTCTTTAGCACCTGATCAATCAGAACTTGGGGAGAATTATCTCAGAAATTTTTTGCTAAATATTTCCCACCATAAAAAACTGCTAAGCTTAGAAACGATATTATATCTTTTTGTCATTTTGAAAGGGAATCAATATATAAAGCTTAGAAACAATTTAAATATCTCCTTAGGAAGTGTCCACACCACGTTTTACTAGATTGATTAATAATTCAGACATTTTATAATGGATTAGAGGGATCTCTTAGATTTATTATTGATGATGTTGTTGGTGGATTATTAATGTTAAAACCATTCGATGAAGCACATTCACTAATTGAAAATTCATCAACATACTGGAGGGATTAGAACTCTATACCAAAGTCTTCTCAGAGACTGACGAACAAAGTATACTTGACTGCATTTTTCACCTAAGGGATAGAGGTCGAGCAGGTTTACTTATGGAAAGGAACTATTCTGAGCCGATGAAATGGATGCGACCAAAAGGGAAGATTACTGTCCAATTTGGCTGTTGCTACAAATTCACAAATGACTGACAGAGGAATCTGCCTGGGATCCTCAGACACGAGTAGATCCACTACCATCAATGATAAAGTGGATGATCAAATGGAGTATTCTGCCTTCTACCTGCATTCCAAATAGTTGATCATCAACATCTACGACGAAGGTGACTGCATACCTCCTCACATAGATCATCATGATTTTGTAAGACCATTCTGCACGGTCTCATTTCTGAGCAAGAGCAATATATTATTTGGGAAAGAAATCAATATCGTCGGCCATGGTGAGGTCAAAGGCTCTGTGGAGATTCCTCTACCAGTAAGTTCAGTCTTGGTTCTTAAAGGCAATGGTGTAGATGTCGCCAAACATTGCATTCCAGGGATACAACAATATAGGGTGTCTGTGACTTTCCACAAGATGGACGACAGCAAAGTAGCATATGGATTTCAGCTTGACCCGAAACTGGAAGAGCTACTGCCGTATGAGCTATGAGAGGGTTGTACCTCTAATTAGATGCAAAGGGAACTCTTATCTTGGAGCATGGCTTAGAAGGTCTGCCCGATTAGAAGCTCGTCGTACCTGATACAGATGATCAGAGGGTTCACTTTGTTTTTATAGCAACATGCTATGTATATGATATATTCAACCTACAATTTATTCATAGCATGAGATGTTCTGGATGTAGTCCAACATGGAGTATATATTGTACATTTTTTGGCATTAGCCTATGTTTGATCTATGACAGCTTTATTGAAGCAGATTAATGGAAATTTCTCTCAGAAATGTGCCTTCTTGTCAATTTCCTTTTGTGCGATGGATGAAAGCCACGAACCACGCGTTGGTTTGGGATTTCAATGAATGAAGAATGAAACAACAAATCTTTAACAATAAATAAAATTCAAATTTAAATGATCACAAATGAACAAACAACAAAACAAATTTCTTTTAAAAAGCAACCAATTAAAATTGAAATTTTAAAGACATATTTTGAAAAATTAAATGTTATAAAAACAACAAGAAAAGAAAATGAATATGTTGAGTGGATTCTCTTGTTCTCAGAGTTTTTTACTCTTTGTGAGCGTAGCACAACCATCTTTATCTACATTAACTCTTTTCACATCCACACGGAATTTCACATTCTGCACAAAACCTCACAAAACTCTACAAATCTTCTTCAACAAAGTCAACCTTTTCACATGATACATTTCTACAAATTCAACATCACATACTATCTACACTGTTTTCATATGACTCTTGGGGTCAATACCTAAATTTTGACTCCCCATATCCAAGGATCAGTGTGAGGCCCCCTTTAATGGATGTTAAGGCTTTCCATTCCTTCTAAAGATCGGTGTCAGCCCCCCTTCAATGGATGTTAAGGATTTCGATTCTTTCACATATTATATTCACATATTCCCCACAAATTCACATGTGTGAATCTGCATATTTTCTGCATAAACGCGCATATTTTCTTGTTACCTCTTCAGTTGGATGCGAGTCCTAATGCTTTCCTTCTCAATGTAGCACATATATTCTCTTATCACTGCTTGGGATGGATGTAAGTCCTAGTCCTTTCCTTCCTAACATAAAGCACATATTTTCTTATTACCTCTTGAGTTGGATGTTATTCCTAGCACTTTCCTTCTCAATGTAGCCCATATATTCTCTTGTCACTGCTTGGGTTGGATGTGAGTCCTAGCGCTTTCCATCCTAACGTGACACACATACTTTCTTGTTACCTATTGAGTTGGATGTGAGTCCTAGTGCTTTCCTTCTCAATGTAACGCATATATTCACTTTTCGCCGCTTGGGTTAGATGTGAGTCCTAGTGCTTTCCTTCCTAACATGACACACATATTTTCTTATTACCTCTTGAGTTGGATGTGAGTCGTAATGCTTTCCTTCTCCATGTAGCACATATATTCTCTTGTCACCGCTTGGGTTGGATGTGAGTCCTAGTGCTTTCCTTCCTAACGTGATGTACATATTTTTTTATTACCCCTTGACTTGGATGGGAGTCCTAGCGCTTCCCTTCTCAATGTAGCACATATATTCTCTTATCATCGCTTGGATTAGATATGAGTCCTGGTGCTTTCCTTCCTAACATGACACATATATTCTCTTGTCACCGCTTGGGTTAAATGTGAGCCCTAGTGCTTTCCTTCCTAACATGACACACATATATTTTCTTGTTACCTCTTGAGTTGGATATGAGTCCCAGTGCTTTCCTTCTCAATGTAGCACATATATTCACTTGTCACCGCTTGGGTTGGATGTGAGTCCTAGTGATTTCCTTCCTAATGTGTTGCACACATATTTTCTTGTTACCTATTGAGTTGGATGTGAGTCCCATCACTTCCCTCCTCAATGTACCAGATATTTTCTTTGGAGCCGGATGTGAGCATCTGTGTTTTTCATCTCGATTCGGTCCTCCCACACAATCATATTCTCATCCTTTAAAATCAATTTCATGACCACCTTAAATAGATTATGGTATCTGATTCTTATTTCGGAATTGATACCTAAATTTTGATTCCCACCTCGGGGTCAGCACTTATATACTGATTCCCATCCTTTATAAATAACTCAAATTTCATAACTCAAAATTCACTCTCCGATCCCCAACGAGAGTCCCTACTCCTTGATTTCAATCAAATGATCATCTGCTAATATCCCCATCAGAAACAAATCACATACACAACTCTACACATAATTCTGGATTTGTTGATTTAGGAGTTTGTATTGGTTTTTTTTTATCTCGTCGGTCAATGTCAATACGCGCGGTGTGCTTGCCCAGCACACCACACCTATTAGAGGTCCATTCGTTGACCTCACTTTTAGATGAGGTTTAGTTTTTCCTCTTTAGTAGCCTAAGATCTAGCCATAGGACTTTCCCGCTGACTAATCTTAGAAAACTAAACATGGAACCCTCACCATTAGAAATTCTACACTCTTCTCTACTCAACTTGGAGTTCCACATATTGGTCCTAACCTTTAGGACTTAAGAGGTGGGGTCACTATGGGGGAAACTCAAGATGAGTCACCCTTAGGTCTGCTGGACCTTAGGGTTGACCTTGGGTGTTGGTCTAAAGCTAAGGTACTCACTTGCAATCATTTACACTAAAGATCACTCACTACGCTAAACCCAAAATTTCTTGGTTTGGTCCCCTGATACTTTTGGGAGACTCATGTAGGTGGTCCCCTAAACCCATTAGCCCTAGGTTAGGGTTTAGAAAAGATCACTACATAGAGGACCCAAAATGGGGTTTTCATTGATCCATGGCTTATTTATGGTGGTTGGTACTCCAACTCTACCAAGATACCCAACCTAGCCTTTTCCCCCTAAACTCCCCCCAAATTATATAGATAACCTTAGGACCCCAAATTTGGCAAAATTCCCAAATTTACCCAAAATACCCAATTTGGTTCAAAAATCATTTCAAACACCTTGAAAACACCCAAAATACCTAAAATCACCAAAATTGGCCAAATTACCAAAATACCCCTCCTTAGCCCAAAATTCCAAAAATTTCAAAAAAATCCCAAAAATTTCAAATATTCCCAATTTCATTTTTCTCTACTATCACATGACCCAATTTGGTCAATTTGACCATCTTTGATCAAAACCCAAAATTGTCTTTTAAAGGCTCATATTTTCCCTAAATTACCTCAAATGTCTCGCTAATTGGTCTCAATTTACACAAATTTCAATTCTAAACTCAAATTCAACCTTAAGACAACCAATCTAGACCAAATCCAAGTTCAAATGGTCCATCATTTGGACCCAATTTTGATTTAAACCAAAAACCCAATTTTGGCTTTATGGCTTGGTTCCACCAAATTGAACCCATACGCCATTCAATTGGCCATAATTTGTGTTGAAAAACCTTCATAACATCCCCATACATCAAACTTGAACTTAAATTGGCCTTGGTGAGACCTCAAATTCATTTGATTTCAACCTAAGTCCAAAAGCCCCAAATTGGCCATGTCTCAAAATCTCACCAAATTAAGGGTCTTAACCTCAAAATTTCCACTCTATCCCTTCATGAAAAATCTTCACAACATTTCCCTTGATCATGTGGACCATTTAATTTGGACTTAGCTCAAGTTTAACCCAACTTAGAGCCATATCTTGCCCAACATGTCCAAATTGACCAAATTTCAAAAATCCCTCAAATTGACCTACCAATTGAACTCAAAATCACTTCAACCCTTCACCAAAAATCTTCATCACAATCATCTAGACAATTTTTATCAATCAATTGGGTCAATTGACATGGCTAGCCTAGCCCAAACCCAAACTTTGATCACTTGAAGCCACATTGAACCTATGCATTAATGATGGCCTAACTAACCCAAAGTCATCAAATTAGCTCCACCTCAGCCATTGGTTAGACCCTAAGACAGAGCCAAAACCCATATAACAACCTAAACTAATCCATGGACCATAATTCTTCCAAATTAAGGGATTTTATTTCCAAAAATGCACATGCTTAAGATACCCATACCAAAACAAACCTCATTGCATTTAGTTAATTTGACAGATTCCCCTGGATGCCCTGAGCACCTAGCCACCTACCCCTGCCATGGCCGGCCGACCAACCTTGTCACCGGAGAAGCTCAAAACCAAGAGCCACCCCCTTGGAACTTTACCCAAATTAAACCTAGAGGCCAGTTCAGCCAAGTCAAATTGTAGAGCTCTTCTGCCCTCCACCTAAGCACCACAATGCACCCAAATATTTGCCCTGAGAGCCACCCCAAGGCCACTTTTATGAAACCTCACCTCCACAACCATGGGAGGTGGGCTAAAAATTTCTTAGAGAGAGAGCCTCAAATTTCTCACAGAGCTTCTCTGAGATCCCCTCAGTGCAATCCAACCCTCTTCCCCCACTGAATTTCACTGTGGAAACTCAATTTTGAGCTCAAACCTCTACCAAAAACTAGAACAGAGCCCATTACACTTCCACTGTCCACCAAACTTCAATTACTTGTGCCCACACCTTCACAACCAAGAAAGAAGCCAACGCCCCATAAAATCCCCCTCTGAAATAGCCTCTGCATTAGCTTTAGACCAACACCTGAAATTGGGTTTAATCAAAATCACACCTAAGCCTTAAACCAAGACCAAAGGCTCAATCTCTAGCCTCTTTGGACCCCAAGTAATGTGCCAAGACTCTCAGATTGAAGCTTCACTTCTTAGAGCAAAGGTATAAAACTTCTCTTCCTCCCGAGCCTATTTGAACACTCCATTTGGTTTGCTTTAATTTCATGGCATCATAACCATATGTATATGTTCCTCTAGTCTAGACGAGCATTTTAAAAAAATTTCACTTAATTTGGTTAAGGAATGAGAGAGATCTTAAATCTAGAAGATGGATGGTTCTCGGCCTAGGCTATCGGGGACGATGACGGAGCACCATTCTATCACACGTGTATCAGATGGATGGTCGAGATCAAGCTGGACAGCGCTTCAGAACATAAGCCCTGGGCCGAGTCACCACTGAGGTGGTTGGCGGCATCAAAAGGGAGCGCGCCACGTGGAGCTTCGGAGCCATCGTAGGTTGAGGTGGCGCCGCGCGTTTAAATAGATAAATAGGGATTTAAATAATTCAAAAAATAACCCCTAACTTAAAAAATTCATATCTTGGTGTAAAAAAATTATAAAAATAAAATAAAAATACCCTCTTACTCAGTGAACAGAGAAGAGCAATGTGGAAATAATTTTAAATCCATGTTATGCATATTTTATTTTTAATTAATTAAACTTTGATTTTGATGTTTTAATTCTCCATGCATTTAGTAATATCACTATCGCTTGAAATTTTAGCATGTTGTTGCCTCTGTCTTAAGGAACATTCATTGATTTTTCCAAAGTCAGAGAAAATCCCTAGACAGATAATCATATTTTTCAAGTTTGAATGCATATTTGGCTTAAATTAATCCTGGAAATTAGCATATTGCTTAGAAAAAATCTAAGAAAATTTTGGAAGGTGTAATATGATTAGAGAACCCTTAGGAAATTTTCTCATGAGCCATCTTATTCAAAATACACCTAATATTTACAAATCCCAAATCACTAAAATAATTAATTTTAAAAAATATAAACAACAAAATGACTTATTTTTTTATTTTTGTTGTTTTTCAGGATCCAGTGAACTCACCATAAAAATTTCAAAGCATTTTAAGTTCATTTGATAACTTAAATTAATTTTTCAAGTTAAATAACATTTTTGGTATTTAAATGATTTTCAATAATTAAAATATAACTTGAAAAATTATAAAACTTAATTTCTTGAGTTCTTTGTGATAATGGGTATTTTCTAAAAATAAAATGATATTTAAAATAAAAATTTGATTTTTAGCCTATTTTAAATATTTAAACAATTAAAAATCCTTAAAAATCACAAAGATAATAAAATTCATGGAAATGTTCTAAATTGCTTCCTAAGTACTTAAGAACAATTAGAATATTTTTCCTGCTTTTCTAAATAAAGAAACTGAATTTCAAAGCTAAAAAATAATTTTTTAAAGGCTAAAAATGAGTTTTTAGTAAAAATAACTACAATAAATCAAATAAAATCCATTAAAATATAAAATTTTCTTCAATGAGTTCTCTAAACTCAGGAGGACTTTTCAAAAATATAAAACTTAATTTTCCACATTTAAAATATTTTATAAATATTAAATACCCCATAATTTAAAATAATTCTTAAAATTCATATAAAATTCAAAAAAATCATGAAATTTGGTCTGAAGGCTCCTTTGGTTTAAGTCTACCTCTAGTAAAAATTTCAAGGGATCAGGGTTTATCTTGGTCAAGTTACAAATTTTCTTTGAAAATTTCTATTTTTTGTATGACAATAATTATATAAATTAAATTAAATCTTGAAAAATCACATTTTCTCCTCTGATGTCTTAATTGTCCCATGAATGAGATAGGATAAAAATTTCAAAGTCATTTGGATTAAATTTGATAAATTATGAAGTGCTAGAGCCTTAAGGGCAACTAAGTAATTTTGGAAATTTAGCCTTAATTAAGATTTTGGCTTAATCTAAGGAGGGAAATGGGCAACCTTTGATCTTAATTGAATGTTTGAAACACAAGGGGTTAATTGGTAGAAACCAACCTCTCTTTCTTTATTGAAAAGATAAGTTAATAAATTTCTAAATTTGGAAGTTTATTAAAATAAAAATGAAACATGGACTTAGGGGTATGACTTTTGAAGTAAATAATTAATCAATTTAATACCCTTATTTTTTTCCAAATAAAAATAAAATCATGAATCATGACCACCTAAAACTTAACCTTTTCAAAATTAATTAAGACACTCACTTAGATCTTAAGGGCTTAGTAGTGACTTAAGCTAAATCAAGGCTAATTAAATGAGGATTAGAAAAACAAACTCAATTAAAGGTAGAACATCTTTCAAGCACTACAAGCCCAATTAGGACTAAAATTTGGCTAAGTGTTCCAATAACACTAACTTGCCTCTTTAAGGTCTTCACCCACATAATATTCAAAATTAAAATTAACAGATGATGTTACCCTACTCTTAGGGATAATTGAGACAGCAATGCTCAATGAACAGTAAGGGTATTTACAGGATGAATTATTAAGCAATATAATAAGTTTAAATGAGCTCGAGGCTTTTCACCAGGTGATAAGAGGGAAGCATGAACCTGCTTCTTTCTCCTAACCTATTGGATACCTCAGAGGTCTACTAAATTTTATATGCTTTGCTTAACAAAATCATCCTTAATTAAACTCCTAAGGACCCACCAAGATATGACATAAGGTTAGAAAACTATCAAATCTTTACTTTCATATTTCATATAAACTGCCTTAACATGCTTTTTGAGTTTCAGGTGGTGGAACGAGAAGACTTGCCAGGTAGGATTTTATAGTTTTCAGCGTTGTCTTTCTTGTACTTTCATAATGTACTTTTATATCTGTAAACTTGCATGCTAAACAACGATGTCACCCTACATGAAAACTAAAACTATTAGGATAACCACAAAACAAAAAATAAAACCAAAAATTAAAATCAACCAAGAAAATATTCACCCCCATAACATTTAAAATATAAAACAACTCAAAATTTAATCACTAAAATTACACAAAACTACAACTTTAACTAAATCAAGACGTCTCTATCGGATGATTAGGAATCCTTCGTAGGAGATAACCTACGGCTGCTAATGAGGCTTCCTACGGTCTAAATGAAATTATGGAACTCATTAAGTTGATTTTAGTAAGTTCATTTGGACTAAGTGAATCTAATAGAAAATAGTGATGGCAGAACGAGAGAACCGTAGGATCCTAACCGGTGTCGCTCTAATCAACTTTAACATGCCCTCATAGAACTTAAAGAAATTCAATCATAAGGCCACATGATTTGTCGTCATAACTTAATACACTAGAAAACTCAAACTCGTCGCGGCAAGGAGCTTGGAGCTAGCATGGTGGGCAACACGANTTAGGATTAGAGAAATAAACATAATTGTGTAGAACATCCTTGAAATACCACTAAGCCAAATTAGGATTAAAAATTTGGCTAAGTGTTCAAATTACACTAACTTGCCCCTTTAAGGGTCTTCACCTACATAATTTTTAAATTGAATGACAAATGATAATTACCTCTTTCTTAGGGATAATTGAGACATCAATGTTCACAGGTATTTACAGGATGGACCATTAAGCAATATAATAAGTTTAAATGGACTTGAGGCTTTTCACCGGGTTTTTATAGGATGAACTGTTAAGCAACATAATAAGTTAAAATGGACTCGAGGCTTTTCACTAGTTGGTGAGAGAGAGGCATTGACCTGCTTCCCCCTCTTAACTTGTTGGATACCTCAGAGGCCTATTAAAACTTAATATGCTTCTTAATCGAAATCATCCTTAATTAAACTTTTAAGGACTCACCAAGATATGACATCGGGTTAGGAAAATTACCAAAATTTTACCTTTCCTGCTCTTCATAAATTGCCTTAACATGCATGTTATGTTTCAGGTGGTGGAACGAGAAGACTTGTCAGGTACACTTTTACAGTTTGTAGTACCGTCTTTCTTCTGCCTTTTCCTTACACGTTTCATGCTTGCGTTTACCTACATAAACTTGCAGATAACCATAACCATAACCCAATACCTAAAATTAAAAAAATCAACCATGATAAAATTCAACGCCACAACATTCAAAATATAAAGCAACTCAAAATTTAATCACAAACATCACATAAAACCACAACTTCAATTAAATTAAGATGTCTCTATCGGATGATCGGGAATCCCTCGGAGGAGGAAACCTACGGTTGCTAACGAGGCTTCCCACGGTTTAAATGAAATTATGGAGCTGATTAAGTTGGGTTTAGTAAGTTCATTTGGACTGAGTGAATCCCACAACTTCAACTAAATTAAGATGTCTCTATCGGATGATCGGGAATCCCTCGGAGGAGGTAGAGGCTTGCCACGGTTTAAATAAAATTATGGAACTCATTAAGTTGGGTTTGATAAGTTCATTTAGACTAAGTGAATCCAATAGACCGGAATAAGGGAACCGTAGGATCCTAACCGGTGTCACTCTAATCAACTTTATTATGCCCTCATAAATTTTAAAGAACTTCAACCATAGGGCCACCTGATTTGATATTATAACTTGACACACTAGNAGTAGGATTCTAACCGGTGTCGCTCTAATCAACTTTAATATGCCCTCATAAAATTTAAAGGACTTCAAACATAGGGCCACCTGATTTGACACTATAACTTGACACACTAGAAAACACAAACTCATCGCGGCAGGAGCTTGGAGCTAGCATGCTTGGCAGCACGAGCATCTTCAATAGCAAAACCTGTCTTCCCCAGCTAAACTAATCTTCCTTCCTTAAACTTAAACAACAAAGCCATAGGACTTTGNGCCCTCATAAAATTTAAAGGACATCAACCATAGGGCCACCTGATTTGATATTATAACTTGACACACTAGATAACTCAAACTCATCATGGTGAGGAGCTTGGAGCTAGCATGGTGGGAAGTACGGCCATCTTCAACAGCAAAACCTGTCTTCCCCAGCTAAACCAATCTTCCTTCCTTAGACTTAAACAANGCAGCAAAACCTGTCTTCCCTAGCTAAACCAATCTTCCTTCCTTAGAATTAAACTACAAAGCTATAGGACTTTGAGGTTACTTGCTTATGCAACGTAGATCCTCACCTTATCTTTAGGCCTTTGTATAACCCTGTTATACAATATGAGCCCTAACTCGTCTTAGGATTCCAAGGTTGTCGTTTGTCACGACCTAAACCCTCACATCTTTGATAGTTTCACACGAATGTAAGCCTTAACTAATAAAATTGGCAGGATAAAACACCTAAATATTTCTCCAGCTATTTGTGTGATCATTTCACACGAATGTAAGCCCTAACTATGTTCATCACGACCTAAATCCTTACATCTTCCAGGCTATTTGTGTGATCATTTCAGACAAATGTAAGCCCTAACTAATAAAATTGGGGAGAATGAAACACTTAAATCTTTCTCCCCAAAACTGAAGCCAAAAATTAGGATAGCTTGGGAAGTCACCGAGGTTCTCCTCTGGATCCATGANCTCAAAAATTGAAGCCAAACAGTAGGATAGCTTGAGAAGTCGTTGAGGCTCTCCTCTGGATCTATGACATCCCCTAGTTCTTCCTCCTTTGGACTCTACAATAAAATGTTCCAAATTTGAACCAATCCCCTTTCACACCTCTACGTCCGATCTCANCACCTAACTCGTCTTAGGATTCTGAGGTTGTCGTTTGTCACGACCTAAATCCTCACATCTTCCAAGCTATTTGTGTGATCGTTTCACATGAATGTAAGCCCTAACAAANATGACTTCGGTCATTTAAGATGTAATTAACAATAAGGGCAGGAAGCATGTCCAAACCAAGATTAATATAACCCTATTTAATTTTTTTATATTAAATAGGGGAACTTGTAGACAAATAAAAAGGTTTCATAGACCAAACAGACGTCATATATTCCTTAGTTTATTTGATCGAGCTTCATCCTCATGTCTTGTGTTTATCCATTGGGATAGATACAAGATTTGAGGTACAACGCTCTTTCATTTAAACTATGAAAAATATGGGGTCAGTTTGATNATCCAATTTCGTTGAAGAGTCCTACCCTTCGAAATTCGTTGAAGATAATTTTTCTTGATTTTTATCGAGAGTCTTCTTAGGTGACCTTGGTCATTTAAGATGTAATCAACTATAGGGGCTTGCCCTTATATGAAGCATGTCTGAACCCAGCTTAATATAAATGTTATTTAATCTTTTATATTAAATAGGGGAACTTGTCAGCAAATACAAAGGTTTCGCAGACCAAACGGACGTCATACTTTCCTTAGTTTATTTGATCGAGCCTCATCCTCAATTCTTGTGTTTATCCTTAGGGATAGATACAGGATTTGAGGTACAATGCTCTTTCATTTTAAACTATGAAAAATATGGGGTCAGTTTGATTTCATA
>JXCR01131601.1:81188-98010 GCA_002079205.1 Phalaenopsis hybrid cultivar
CGCTGGTGACAAGCTTTTCTCTCCATACAAATCAAGAAATATTATCTTCACACATCGGTAATATGTTCATGCTCTTGGACCAAATTACCCTTCTTTTGTTGGCATACTTTACCCATTTCTATCTTGGGAAAGTACAACTAACTCCTTGGACTTCAGTACTAGGTATTCAACCATCTTTGAATAGAGGGGTTCAGAAGGCCATTAAGGACTCTTTAAATTTTCATGTTGGGTCGGACCACCAATAGGTGTGTCGGTGGACTAGTTCCGCCTGAGCATTGTGAGTTGTAAAGTTGGTCCTGCACTGGGTCCTAAACTTTGCATTTCTTCGTCTCCTTCGAGTTTGAGTTTGCTTTTCTGTGAATCAAGCCATGTTGTTGCACCTCTTCACGCTTATTTAACTTGCTAATTGCAACTCTTCTAAGCTTTAATGACAAGTGAATAACAAATTTAAAAAATAAAATAATTAAGAATGCCCAATTTATAAGACACGTGCATCAATTTGAGTACTTCTGTCAAAGCTGCAAGGCACGGGACATCGCTAACTTTCAAAAATTCTTCAAATGACAGGAACAATGTCTTCGCCAAATTTGATATTTTCTTTCGCTTCCGGAATGGAGTTCGCTATCAATAGGGACGAACTGGCTGACCTTGCAGTTATTAAGTTTGGACAAGGTTTTGATGATATCGGAGTTAAGTTTGGAAACGTGGTCGTCACTGTGATGAAGTTTGAAACAGATAAGTCTGTTGAGGCTATTTTAGAGTTCAACTTGAAGTCTAGCAAAGAATTCTCCCCTTCAAAGGTGTTGACTGAAAAGAGCCCTACAAGTCTTGAAAAGTTTCTAGTTGGGAGCGTTGAGATTATTCCGAGAACTGTTCTTACTCCTACTACCGGATACACTGTCACCGTGCCATCTATTTTGCCGAGTAAGGGAAAGAAATTCTACATGAGGAAGTGTCAGTTGACGCTTATGCCCCACTACTTTCTGGATTCGAGATTGGGTCCTGATTCAAAGCATGCACTACTGATAAAGGCACAGGAAAGGAGGCGCGGACAGGAAATTTTGAAAGCGAAACAGCCTCGACAATCCTGCCAACAACAGGCACGACAGTATGGTCAGTCTAGCCAACAACCGCCTCAGGGAAGATCATACCGAGCTGAGAATAAGAGGATATCCATGGCAGAACGACAGAAAGTGGTGTATTCCTTCAAAGGGGAAGCCGTGTCAAAGATGTTCCATGAATTGCTAAAGGAACAAGGATTTAGTCTACCAAAGTCAAAAAAGCCAGAGGAAGCCAGTATGAAAGATCATCCTCAATATTGTCCATACCACCAGTTACTCGGCCACACCATAGAAAACTGTTTTGTCTTCAAGGATTGGCTTGAGAAGAATTTTAAAAGTGGAAATGTAATGATCCTGAAAGAGTATTTGAATCTTGAGAAGAATTTCAAAAGTGGAAATGTAATGATCCTGAAAGAGTATTTGAAAGAACCTGAAAAAGGTTCCGTAAGTATGATTTCAGTTGATTCAATTAACTTCTACACAACCACACCGGCGCTCAACAAAAGAAATTATATTCTTCAGAAATCCCCAACTGACCTAAAAGTAATCAAAGGAAACTCGATTAACGCTAAGTTGCAGAGACTCCGAGCCAATATTACGCGATTATCTGAAGAACAAGGAAAATATATGAATGATGAAGATTACGATGTGCCATATTACATGGATGAAGGATTAACAGAAATCAATGTCGTTGAGACCCAGGCCGAGTTATCTGTGCGCAACGCTCCATCTTCTGGTATGGAGGACGCCATGGATGAGAGGCAAGGGGCCGAACAGATCAATCATCTCAAAGAGAAAATTGAAGAATTGACGACCACCATGATTGCAATGCAAAGACAGTCACAATCACCGTAGATGACACTTCCAGAAATGAACCAACCAAAAATCGTTCATGTTGCAGATGAAAGAAAAGAATTCACCTCTGATGAACAACCGAAGAAATACTATGTCCAAANGTATGTAAATTAAAACATCTTTCTGAAGCGGGCAACATGATTTTGATTCCGGTGACCGACAGCTTCTTACAGGCAACTCCTCAAACCAAAAATAGCGCCGACACCACCACAATAGGTTTTTGAATATTACAATGAAGTTTATCTTCCGCAGGGTTGGCATAATCTCGTAAAGGTCTAAATTCTTGATGTATTTCACCATTTTGGTCATTTTGGTTTGTCATTTCTGCAATTTTTTTATATTTTTCATCATTTTTAATTTTTTGTTTTTTTTTATTTTTTTAATATTTCTTTCTAATTCAGAATCATAGGCATTAGTTCTTCAGAACCTGAACTACGCATACACTAACATAAAATAAAATAAAATACACAAAAATAAAATATTATAATAAAACATTCCTACAATAACCCCTAAAGTTTAAATAAGACTTTTGGAAAATAGAAATTTGCTTTCAATCAATTTATCGGCAACGACACCAAAAACTTGATCCCGATTGTTTAAATGCAACAGCATAACAACATCTTTGATTATATTATTCACTTATATTTCCTTACTTTACAATAGTACCAAAAATTTGATCCTGGATAAAATAAGAATTTAACTTTTCAATTTATATATATTGGGATACTACGCAAGTATACGTATCAGTAGCAAGTAATATAGGACTTTTTGATTAATCCCCAAATATCGAACCCACAGAAATTGTTCACGATATGCACTTTTAAATAGCAAACTTTCTATTTCAAAAAGACAATTACTTAAATTATAGATATTTTCACAGTAGGTAAAATTCAATTCTTTTTGGTATTTTTGATATTTTGGCAAAATAATAAAAACTTCTAAAGTTAACTTGAGTTTATGTAAAAGAAAAGCACTAAATATGAAAGATCTTTGTCCTTATTATGAATCAGTAATAAGTATAGGACTTCTGTTGTGTTGTGTTGTGTCAAATAGAAGCAATATTATTTTTTACCCTTACTAAAGATGTTATAAAGAACATTGGCTAGTTTAAAGTTTGAATAGTTCTGAAGACCGACTAGGCAGGAAAGATACCATCTCTCACTCTAAAGTTCCCTTGATTCCCTCCACCTAGGAGCTAACATCTCGTATCAGAACCTAAAATAATAAACCAAGTTTGGCGGCTTTAGCTTATCACTCAAAAGTCCTCTAACTCTACGTCATTCAAAGATTATTTTCATACTTATTTGCACTCAATCATATAAATTAATTCTCATTCATACAATCTCATGTGTTTATTTCCAATTATTGACTGAGATAATATTAGCCCGGTTCTTACATGTTCTCACAATAAATTTTAACTTCTAGATGGGACAGATCAAAAAGTAAATGAAGTACATGGAATTAATCATCACAATTTCTTCCAACATTAAAGATTAATACTTTCCACAACTTCCATCGAATACTTTAATTAATTATCATTTTAAGGTGAAAGATAAAGAAAACTACTCAGAATTCATGGAAAAAGTAAAACCGCACTTTAGTTTAAAAGTAAAAATCATTGTCAAACCAACAAGAAGTCTGGATTAAAACCAAAACAAGTTTAAAAACAAAGATAAAAACTTATCTCAAATCCTCCACAAAACTCTTGAAGTTCTTATGAATCTCTTCTCTCTTACAACACTCTTAACTCTCACAATAAAACTAAAAACAAAAAGGATAAAATAAATTTGTGGTGCCTGAAAAATCTCTTTAAAAGTTTCTCCACGAACTATTTCAGGAACTTCTCAAGACTCCACCCTTTTTTTCTCTCAACTTCCTTCTTTTATAATTTTCCAAGAGGTGCCTTGGTATTTCTTCAAAATGTGTTCTGGTTTTATGTATTTCCCAAGGGATGCCTCCTTTCACAAGTCTTTTAACCATATTTTTGTTTCTAGTGGTCGTAACCACCCTCTTTAGCCAATAGGTACCTCAAATGTCCCTTCAAAATATGGAAAAATGAAACCGTCAAATAACTACTTCTGGAGCTTCAGCGTGGGGCCTCTGGCGCGGCCTTCTCTATTTCACTAGCGCTTAAGCCCCAAAACACTTTTGTACCATTTTTGCATTTTTCCTCTAAATTTGATCATTTTTCACTCCTTTTAGTATTTTCACCTTTTTACTTGTACCTGAAAGAAAAACACACAAATTCCTTATATTAAAGTATAATATCTCAAATATAGGTATAAAAATGTGTCTAAAAGTACTATATATTTTAGGTGTATCACATAGTGGGCAACCCTTATAAGATTCATGGGGTGTTTCTGTCAACATCGACTCTGTGGCCGGTTCTAATTTGTCCTCTGTATTAGGTAGGCTAAAAGAGGTCTCCTTCATGCATGGTTCATAAATCTTCCCCTTGGGAATAGGAGCGAGTATACATGCTGCATCTTTCTGTCGTCTTCTTTCTTCTCATAAGAAGGCTCTATGTTTGCACCGGTTGGCTTTGCGATGTTGTGTTCTTCTGAACAGTGCATCTGACACTCTCTCTTCATCGGTACCTACTAAATCCCCTGTCATAACAATTATCAGAGACTGTAGATGACTGGTTCCTTTGATTGGATATTGTTATTGAGTGATTACTTTCTTTCTCTTTCATGAGGAGTCTTCTCTGGTGCCCATCTTTAACAGAGATGGTAATCCTTCCTTTTCTCGTTGACTGATGACGTCCATCAGGGGATTCTCATATTCTAAATTGACTTGACTGAAGTCTAAGTCCAGGCATATAATACCACCCTGAGTAGCCCTTTCTTTATTTAGTGCGAGATTGAGGCCATCTCGAAAAGAGAAAATCAGCTTGCATCCCGACATTTCTTCTGTAAAAGATAGAAAAACATCAATGCGCTGACATTCATCATGAACAAGAAGAAGAACAAAGAACTTACAAAATTTTTTGTTATTAATCGTAAATTTTATTTATTCAATTTAAGTTAATTTTAAAAATGTTTTAAAAATTTGAAACAGAAGAAGAGAAACAAAGTGGACAAATTTCAAAATTTTTCATTTTATTTAGGTTAATTTATTACAAAACTTAGACCCAGTCACAGCGCTTGGCCAAATAGATAAGCCGATGACAATCAAAATTTCAAAATAAAATGTTGATTTCAAGCAGAATCACGTCGGGTAGTATATCTTTAAGTAGTGGCCATTGATTGACAACATAAGTCTTTCGCCTCGAAAATCCACCAGCTGGTAAGCTCCACCCAAATAAACTTCCTCTACGACAAATGGTCCCTCCCAAGTTGGTTCAAATTTTCCACCTATTTTGTGATGTGCAAGAATAGGCCTTTTGAGAACGAGAACATGATTGCCGACTTTGAACTCCCTCGGTCGGACCAATTTGTCATGAGCCTGAACCACCCTTTCTTAGTAGAGATCTAAGTGTGTTGTGTTTCTAGTCATTTTCCTTTATTACTTTCTAATTCCTCAAGCCTTAGTTCATACTTTCTTCAATTATGATTTGATCGTCGACGACGACTCTGAGAGATGGTGTCTGAACTTCTAGCAGTAGTACGACCACGGAACCGTACACAAGCGGATAGGGCGTACATTAAGTGGGAGTCCTGAACATCATCTGATAGGCTCACAAAGCTTCTAATAGTCTGTTATGCCAATCTCTTTTATGTTCATCCAGTGTCTTCTTTAGAATTTGCACGAGCATTTTTTTGAAAGCTTTGACTAAGCCATTTAGCATGGGATAGTAGATTGTAGAGTATCTCCAATCTATCCCATGTCGTTTAAATAAATTTTTGTTCTTTGTGCTTTTGAAGGCTGTTCCATTGTAAAAAATTATCCTGCGTGGAACACCAAAATGGTAGACTATATTGGCCTTAAAGAATTGTAGAACATGTTTTATTGTAACCTCTCATAACGGCACTGCCTCTGCCACTTGGAGAAGTAATCCATAGCGGCGAAGATAAATTTGTGTCCCTTAGAGGATGGAGGATCTATCAGACTTATTTTGTCCATGCCCCAACACTCGAATGGTCATGAGGCAACAGTTGAGTGTAGCACATTTAGATGTTGGTGTAAGACCATCTCATGCACTTGGCAAAGGCGACACCTTCTAACTGTATCCATGCAATTGAATATCCTTGCAGGCCAATAATATCTGAGTCTTTTGATCTTCATCTTCATTTTTGGCCCTGAATGGTGAGCATCACATAATACGACATGTACTTCTTTGATGATATTTTGTGCTTCTGCCTTGCTCATACATCGCCGCCACATTTGATAGAATTATCTCTTGTAGAGAACATCAGCTAATAGGGAATATAACATAGCTCTTCTTGTGTTGTGATATGCCTCGAACTTATCCTCTGGCAGCTTTCCAGTTTGCAAGTATTCTATTAATGGCTTACGCCAGTCTTAGCTGATGTCATCAACTGCAATCATCATTCATTTTTCTTTTTCGAGCTTGGGCAGATTGTCGAGGTCGATTTGAGACAAAAATTGTCTTCCTTGTACTGTAATATCAATGAAATCCTCTGGTCGACATGTCAGCTCCATAAATAGTTTTGTCAGAGCGTCAACATGGGCATTATCTCTCCAAGGAATCCTATATAGAGCCACATTAGGGATCTATTCGAGCAGCATCATTGTATACCGGTGGTATTCTCCTAGTATTGATGTCAAAATCTTGTATTGTCCAACGAATTGTTGAATGACGGGTTGAGAATCGCCATAGATGGCAACATCTGTTATATCCATCAAGATTGCCAACTCCAACCTGATGATTAAAGCTTCTTATTCTGCTTTGTATTTTAAATGGCTCTTTTATGTGGTAGGAGAATCTCAACATACCTTCATCTGGCATGATAAAAATTAAACCAACACCTACTTTTCCCACTATAACCATTTTTGATCCTTTATCTTTCTAGGATGATGAAGCCCCATTGAATTACATTTCTCAATGTCTGGCACTGGTGGGTTCTATTTGCAATATTTGCACATCTGGTAGTTCATCGTTGAGTGGGGACCCAGTTGGAAGTGGGTGTGCTATGAGAAAATCCGCTAAAATCTCGCATTTGATAGCACAGAGGGGAACAAAAGTTATATTAAAATGCAACAAAACTATCGACCAGCTTTCTTTACATCTAGAAAGTGTTGGTCGGGTCATTAAATATTGCAACAGATTAACTTTTAAAATGAGAGTAATTTTATGAGAAAGCATGTAGTGCCTAAGCTTTTGGACGAAAAAAATTAAAGCTAGACAATGCTTATCGATAGGTGAATACTTTATCTCTGTCGGTATTAGATGTCGACTCAAGTAGTAGAGTGCATTTTCCTTACCCTTATTATTGACTTAGGCTAATAGGGCTTCACGAGAGTCATCTAAAGCTCCAGTATTAAGTATCAACGGTTTTCTCAGGATAGGGCCTGCCAAAACAGGAGGTGTCATTAAATATCGTTTAATATCTTTGAAGGCCCATTGGCATTTCTCTTCTTAAACAAATTTGGCATCCTTTTAATTAATATCGACAACGGCTGACACCTACCTGAGAGATTAGAAATAAAACGTCTCAGATATGTCAACTTTCCTTAAGAAGGAATGTAGTTGTTTCAAAGTTTTGGGAGGAGGCATTTCTAAGATAGATTTAATCTTATCTGGGTAGATCTCGATTCCCTGATGACGAACTACGAATCCTAAAAATTACCTGAAGGTAACACCGAAGGCGCACTTTAAGGGATTCATCTTAAGATTATATCGTTGTGATCCTTCAAACACAATCCTCAAATCATACAAATGATCTATTTTTTGTTTACTTTTGATGACCAAATCATCCACATAGCATTCTACTTAGTTGTGAATGAGGTCATCAAAGATCTTTGTCATTGCTCATTGATATGTTGCTCTGGCGTTCTTTAACCTGACATCATTATGTAGTAAAAAATCCTAATTAGTGTTTTGAATGTTGTAATTGATGCATCTTCTAGAGCCATCTTTATTTGGTTGTAGCCCAAAGATCCATTGATAAAGGAGAAAATCTCATTTATCGAAGCGATGTCCTCCATTAATTCTGGTATTGGTAGCAGAAATTCATCTTTTGGACATGCTTTGTTTAAATCTCTGAAGTTGACACATACAAGGATTTGCTCATTCTTTTTCTTAACTGGCACAATGTTTGCTATCCATGTGGGGTATTGCTCTTTCCTCATAAAGTTAGCGTCTATTAACTTCTTTTCTTCTGTAATGACTTGTTGCTCTTTCTCGAGGCGCATCCTTCTGGGGGCTTGTTTTACTGGGGTCATATTTTTGTCCACCCCAAGCTTATGCATTGCAAGTTATGCTGACAGCCCTGACATTTCATCATAGCTCTAGGAGAAGTAATCATTAAATTTTGATAATAATCTCATTAACTCTACGGATTCTTCCTCACCGAGTAAAGAACTTGTGAAGGTTGGTCGAGGCTGCTCCTTAGTCTTGAGGTTGATTTCTTTCAACTCATCAACCGTTGACTTAATTTCTTCTTCAAATTTTGGTGGAACATGATCCATTTACTAATCTTGAGAGTCATTCTCTACATCGTGGTAACCCTCCTGTAATTTGCTAGTAACAACCAAGCAAAATTCTGAATCATCGACTGGTCCTACGGTACCAAATCCAAGACCCTCTTTCGAATTAGGAGTTTGACTCTTAACATTCATCTTTACTGGCCAATCTCTAGAAGACTATGTGGACTTTAGTGATAGGAGTTGGCTCCTCCCCTTCCTCACAACAACCATGAAATGACGGTAAAGTAACAATGATTTCCCAAATACTCTCATGTCCATTAGTATTCATCAACTGGTGGAACCTACTCCCTCGCAAAAGTGGAGAGGCCTCTTGTAATCCAAGTTCCTCCATGTGAGGAAACTCATCATCTAGTGCTTTTTCTGAAATTTGGGCCTTAGTGGCCCTCCGAGCTTTTCAGCCATGGTTCTTTCTCTGAGATCAAGTCAACGGCACAAACTTTGAACTCGAGTCGATTTCAAACACTGACGGAGAGGAGATAAATTCTTCACTTTAATCTTCTAAGATCATAATCTCCTTTCCATAAGCTGAAAATGGAACAACAGACTTGGCAGGTGTCGGGGGAGCAGCAGTTTTCATCTTTTTGCAAGAAGGGAATTCATGAGGACAGTTTAGGTTAAATTCTGTAGAGGGCAACTAAACCTCTAGAGCGGTGACCTTCATTACGACAAACGAGGACTTTCCGAGTACTACTTCCAGTTCGTCGAATCCAATTCTAAACTTGATGGTGGGGACAATATTGCGAGTATTGTGGTTGGTTGGAAAATTTCTGGAAAAGGTGAGCATAGGGAACGCCATTATAGCAGCTTCAAAAAGAAAACTCTGGGGTTAGTTATTTGACCAGCACCTTATAATTCTAATGCGAACACTAAAAATTAACAAAAGTCGATTCGTAGACTGTGCAAATTTTTATTTTATTCTTAGTTTGTGAAGGTTTTAAATTTAGTAGAAATAGTTTCAAAGTAGGAGAATTTACTTATTTAAATAAGCAATATTAAAGAGTAAGCGCAGCACGACACAATTCAATTTAATTTGCAAAGTACCTAACCAAGCTCAAAGGGGAAAGTGAAGATTAGGACCCATTACGGGACTGACTTTATAACGCACATTGCCCGAGCGCAACTAGTCCACCAAGTATGACCCCACACAAAGACAAAGTCCTAACGAACTCCTAAATCTTTCTATTTAAAGATAATTGAACAGACGGTATTGAAGTCTGAGGGAGTTGACAGTACTTCTCCAAGAAAGAATTGGGTGAAGCGTGCCAACGGAAGAAGGGTAATTTGGTTCATAAGGGACATGGACACATTACTGATGTATGAAGATAACATGGAGAGAGAAGCAAGTCCCCAGCAGAGTCGAAAGAATTTGTTAGTGCTAAAAAAGGTTGGGGGTTGTGGAGTGTTTGGTTGCCATGATGGATATCCTAGCACCCGTTTTAATTTAATTTAATAAATAATTTGGAAAAATAGTATTTTGGATTTTTGAAATTACAAGACCGGACCCATCTCATATCCATAGTACTTTAAATAAATGAGCCTAATACCACAAACAATGTATTTATCTCGAAAGATAAACACACTACTTACTGGTAAGGCTCGATTTAATAAACTAAAGATTGTATGACATTTGTTAAGTCTGTGAAACCATTTTTTTAATAAAACCTGACAAGTTCCCTTATTTAATATGAAGGATTAAATAAGATTTATATTAAGCTAGGTTCGAAAATGCTTCCTTTAAGGGCAAGCCCCTATAGTTAATTACATCCTAGATAACTAAAGTCACCTAAGAAAACTCTCGACAAAAATCAGAGGATATTATCATCAAGGAGTTCAAAGGAATAGGACTTTTCAATGAGATCAGACAAAGAGGTGTGAAAGTAGAATGACTCAAAATTGGGACGTTTTATTTTAGAATCCAAAAGGAGAGAGGCTAGGGGATGTCATAGATCTGGAGGAGAACCTCGTTGACTTCTCAAACTTATCCTACTATTTGGCTTTAGTTTTGGAAATTGGAACTATTGTATGTTTCATCCTACCAATTTTATTAATTAGGGCTTACATTTGTGTGAAACGATCTCACAAATAGTCTAGCAGATGTGAAGATTTAGGTCATAAGGAACAATAACCTCAGAATCCTAAGGCGATTTAAGGTTTGTATTGTATAGTAGAACCATACAAATGCCTAAAGATAAGTTGAGGATTTATGTTGCAAACAACCTTAAAGTCCTATGGCTTTGTTGTTTAATTTTAAGGATAGGTTTAGCTGGTGAAGTCATGTTTTGCTGTTAAAGATGGTCGTGCTGCCCACAAAGTTAGTTCCAAGCTTCTCATAGTAGCAAATTTAAGTTTTCTAATGTGTCAAATATGATGGAATATCAAGTATCTCCTATGGTTATGGTTATTTAAATTTTATGAGGGATACTAAAGTTGATTAGAGCAACACTGGTTAGGATCTTACGGTTCTATCTTTACGGCAACACTATTTTCTTTGGGATTCACTTAGTCCAAATAATTTTACTAAAATCAACTTAATGAGTTCCATACTTTCATTTAGACCGTGGGAAATCTCGTTAGCAACCGTAGGTTACCTCCTTCAAGGGATTCCCGATCATCCGATAGAGACGTCTTAATTTAGTTGTAATTTTTGTTTAGTGATGTTTATGATTAAATTTTGAGTTGTCTTATATTTTGAATGTTGTGGCGGTGAATTTTATCTTGTTTTGAGTTTTAATTTTTTTTTTTTAGTTTCAGTTCTGTGGCTATCCTAATAGTTTTAGTTTTGGCATGCAGAGTGATATCGTTGTTTAACATGCAAGTTCACGCACAAAAAAAGTACAGTAAACAAAGTAGAGAAAAAGAGGATGTTTTAAACTATAAAAGCGTACCTATCGAGTCTTCTCATTCCCCCACCTGAAATTTCAGTACTTGCATGGCATATATATATTTATATATATATATATATATATATAAATATATANCTTGTCTACCAGATTCTATGTCATATCTTAGTGGGTTCTATTCATTTAAATGTATAGATAACTTTTTAAGCAAAGCATGAAGAGTTTAATCATACTTCAAGATATCTAAAAGAGTATGAGAAAGGTCTAGGGAACAGGCCCTAGACATTTCACAATCCCTTGAAAAGTCCTGAGTTTGATCAAACTCATTATGTTGCTTAATATCTCATCCCTATCATACACTTATGCTCAATGAAATGATCTTCTAGCCGGATGGGGTAATTATCACTTGATGTTTTATTTATAAATTATATAGGCAAAGACCCTTGGGAGCAATTTGGTCTAATTAAGAAACTTAGCACTTTGATTTTAAAGATGAACTTGTAGTGTTTTATAAGGTTTTAAATTAATCATAGTACATTTTCTAAACTTTATTGGACCAAACTTGATTATACATAATTCACTACTAAGCCCTTAAAGCTTAATGGGTAGATTTGTAATTTTAAGAAAAAGGTTTTAAATGTTTTATGTTCTTATTCCTTATCTTGAATTATAAATCATTTCAAAACCATTAATTGGGGTTTAAAATCAGTGAGTTATGATCTTCCAAAATCAAACCCCTCACCTTAAAATCTTCTTACTTCGTCATTCTTCGGAATTTCATTAATTTTGAGAAATTACACATTTATCCTTTGTACGATCAAAATAAGATTGGTTGCTACCCCTTATCCCTCTCATATTTTAATCATCAAAACATATCAATTAAGATTATTTGTTACTCATTTAGCCCTTTGGTTAAGCCTAAATATTAATTAAGCCTTAAATTCCAAAATTACCCTTTTGCCCCCTAATGTCTCAATACCTTATAATTCATTAAATTAGACTCAAATGAATTGAAAATTTTATGTTACCCTACTCATGGATTAATTAAAATATCAGAGGAGAAAATGTGATTTTTCTAAATTTATTTAATTTTATAATTATTTTTAATGCAAAAATAGGGATTTTAATGAAAATTTAATAACTTAACCGAAACAAAGCTCTGTCCTTAAGAAAATTATTGGAGGTTCACCTAGGTCAGAGGAATACTTGGACCAATTTTCAAAATTTTTGAGGTTTAATTTAATTATTAGACTTATTTGTTTGTTTTGAATATTAATTAAATATTAAATATTATTTAGTAGAAAATTAAGTTTTATATTTTCATTAAATTTCCTAAGACCAGAGAACCCAAAAAAATAAATTTCATATTTTTTGTGATTTATATTTTAATTATTATAATTATTTTCGTGAAAAATTAAAGAAACTTCATTTTAAGCCTTTAAAATTAATATGTTGACTTAGAAAATTAGGAAAATTATTTTAATTGGTTCCTAGTGATTAGGAAGTCAAATATGATATTTATTTTTCTTTTACAATTCGATAATTTTTATGATTTTTAATTAATTTTTACTTGTTTAAATGCCCAAAAATAGCTTAAAAATGAAGTATTTATTTTAATTCCAATTTTATTTCTCTTATGTTCCTCTCGTCATAAGGAGATCCCAAAATAAGTTTGGTGACTGTTTTTTTTTTGTATTTTAATTATTATAATTATTTTAATGCAAAAAATGCAATTTCACTTGATTAATCCTTTTAAATGATTAAATTAACTCCAATTGACTTAAAATTTTTATGGTGAGTTCCTCTAACATTAAATTATAGTGGAGAGTAATTTTTATGTCATTTATATTTATAATTATTCTAACTTTATTTTATTTCAGTTTTTAGGATTTGTAACAAATAAGATTATTTTTAATGAGTTAAACCAAGTTTATATTTTTCCTAAGGTCCTCTGACCATAGTGAACATACTAAAATAAGTTTTGTACTTTTTTTATGAGTATTTTAGTTTTTATTATTTTTATACCAAAATAGGCATGCTATACTTGAAAAATAGAGATATTTGTCTAGAGATCTACCCTGACCTTAGAAAAATCAGGGAAGATCCCTCATGACAACGGGAATCACAGACTCAAAAATCATGTTATGGTGAATTTTCTATACAAATGAAGAATCTAAACAAGTAAAACACCATTTAATTAATTAAAAATCATACATGCATAAAAAAATATGAAACCATTTTCACATTGTTTTCCTCCGTTCATTAAGCAAGTCGGTATTTTTATTTTATTTTTGTGATTTTTCTACAAAAAGATATGCACTTTTGATGTTTTGGCTATTTAAATAAATAAGAAACTCCTTATTTTTCTACTTAAGTGATGCGGCGTTGACTGGATCGTTGTACGCGTCGAACGACCGCTTGTAGTCGTGGGATTGGGCACCGTCGTCCGAGTCAGCCCGCCATTCATGTATCGAAGCGCCATCCGACCGAATTAGGACCCTCCATTCGATACACGCTCAATCGGACCGTCCTCCGTCATTGTCCTCGATGAACTAAGCCTGCGAGCTGTCCAACTTCAAACCTTAATATCTCTCTCGATTCTTAACCAAATTAAGTGTGGTTTTTTCCTATCGACTTGTCTTGACTATAAGAACATATCCATATGGTTAATCAAGCCTTAAATCGATTCTATAAGCATGGAGAATTAAACAAAGATCGGTTTAAGGGGAGAGTTCAATACCCTTGCCCAAGAGGTATGGCCTCGATTGGGTGCTTCCAAAAGCTTGCCTTGAGTCCAAAGAGTTCCTAGATGAAGCCTCAAGCCGTAGTGAAATGCCTAGATATGAAATCGACCAAGGTCAATTTAGGGGTTCGATCAAAGTCCACCCTAGGGTGGTCCGGTGATGGGGCTTTTTCATAGGAGATCATTTTGCTCATTTGAATTTAGGTCCTTTCGATATTAATTTTTCTATTAATAACTAGTGGAATAATGACCATTGAGATTTTCTTAAATTTTGTGGTTTAGTTGAGAAGGATCAAGCAATTCTTACTAAAAAAATTCCTATTACTAATGATATTGATAATATCAATATTAAAGGTAATTATGGTGTTTCTATTTCTAAAACTTTGCTAAATCATTATCTTATTCCAATGGTTTTGATTTATCTTGGGCTTGGAATTCTTTTATTAAGCCTTCTTAGTCATTTTTTATTTGGAGGCTTTTTCATCGCATCTTACTTACTGATGATATTCTTAAATTAAAATGTTTACATATCCCTTCTCGATGTTTTCTTTGTAAACAAGCGGAAGATAATTTGGAGCATAATTTTATTTCTTGCACATATGCTAAGGAGGTTTGGAATTATGTTTTACTTTTTGATATGTCGATGAATTATGTCACTAATTTTTCCATCAATGGTTTCTTTAACTTTTGGAGATATGTTGGTGAGAATATTTTTTTTACCTCTATTTCTACTATTGTTTGTTGGTGCCTTTGGTTTGCTAGGAATAAATCTAAACATGATGACAATTTGATTACTACTCATTTATACTTTATCTTCAATACTAGTTTTATTTATAATATACTTCGTTTTGGTAATTTTAAAAAGCCTTTGGGTTTGAAATTAAGAAATATATTTTCTAGAAGTAATATAGATATTCCTTCATATTGTAAGTCTGTTACTAATTTAATTTGCTGGAATAAACTTTTGTGCGACCTTCTTATAACTAATATTGATGGAAGTTGGAATAAATTTTTTGTTGGAATTGGTGTAGTGTGTCGTAATTTTGAAGAAAAATGTATTTTTTGGTTTTCTGTTCTTACTGTCGTTGTATCTCCTATTTGTTCTGAAGATGAAGCTGTTATAGTTGCATTAACTTTAGCTGTTAATTGTGATTGGCATTTGATTGATATTGAAATGGATTCTTTGAAATTTTGGAACTGTTGTACTGAGAAGAAAACATATCCTTGGAGTTTTATTTTTCAAATGAAAAAATATTTGCTCTCCTTAAAATTGTGCAGGTTAATTGGTTATTTACATATCACGAAGGAAACCAATGTGCAAATTGGGCTGTTAAGCGTGGATTGGAGAAACAAGACTTCATATTCTCGGTTCGAGTTCCTCATGAGTTTCCTATTCTTATTCATAGAGTTCGTTTAGAAACTCCTTATATTCGATATGATAATATTTTTTAGACTTTTTTGCGTGAATTGTATTTAGTGACTGACAGTTTCTTTTTTTCGTGAAACTATCAGTCATAAACCATGTGAAATTTTTTTTATTAGAATAAAATTTCGTACGAGATTCCTTGAAAAAGAAAACGTATCCAACACCTAAACTTCAATTTTTGCAAGGATATATTATCTTACGAATTCGAGAAAGTGTGTATTTCACATCTAAAAGTTAAAAATAGTGGTGTTTCTAATGTGATATGAAATACTGGGCGGTAAAAATATAAAAAACAAATTTTAGATCTTAAACATGTAAATACATAAGAATTGGGTGGTATATTTATGTAAATGTCTCTTATATTTATTAAATTTTTAAAGCATCAAACATACTATTTTCTTAAAAAACTGAAATATTTCTTAGTTTAATATGAAGTTATCAACTATATAACAAGGTTGATATAATAATAAAGGTTAANAACAAGAAATAACGAAGCTTTGTTCTATCAACAGTTCGTCAGCAGCCTGTCAGGAGTTGCTTTTGATTGGTATGTCAAGTTGCTCAACGGATCGGTGAAGACATTCGATGAGTTAGAACTACTGTTTGTAAAAAGATTTGCCAGTGTGCAGCATCATATTTCTATTGGAGATCTCATGATGGAAAAACAAAAGCCTAACGAGACTCTAGTAGATTATATTTTGAGGTGGAGAAATCTTAGCATGAAGTGTGAGCCTCAACTACAGGAACAACATGCAATTGAGATTTTACTCAAAAGCATCCGTGGACCGATAGCTTTTATGCTTAAGGGACTCACAATCAAGTCTTTCGAGAAGTTACTCAATAAAGCTAACAATCTGCAAGAAGAAGTCAAGCATTTGGATTCTCATGAGAAGGCCGAGAAGTCCAGGATAACCAAGATATTTGAGAAGAAATCTGGGACAGTTGCTGTGGTTAGCAGGGGAAAACGACAATTTCAAATACAAGCCGAACAACGTCAACAAACCTTCAAACATCCTCGTCAGAATATTCAGCAATCATCTCAGCAGAGACCTTACCAGACATATGAAAGACAAGTTCCAATCATGAACACTCAATCAAATCAGATATATTCTTTTAAAGATGAAGCAACAAATAAGATGTTCCGCAGTCTGATCAAGAATCCCGAGTTCAGGTTACCTAAGCCAAAGAAGCCCGATGAGGCCAACAAGAAAGGACATCCGAGATATTTCCCGTACCACAGATTCATCGGACACACCATAGAAGAGTGTTGCAGTTTCAAAGACTT